>QNGE01001205.1:148744-183867 GCA_008508345.1 Paragonimus westermani
TTTAACAGCTCATGAAAGGCTGTTACTTGCCAGTGGCCGTCGAATACAGCAAAAATATCGTCTACGTATCGTTTATAAAACAACGTGTTCCGAATTTCAGTGGACACAGAATGTTCTAAGTGACCCATGAATATGTCAGCTAACACGTGTCCTAATGGATTACCAATTGCAACTCCATCCATTTGTCTGTAGTAAGTGCCGTTAAACACAAATTGGATATTGGATGTGCACATTTTCAGCTCATCGATGGGAATACCAAGTGCCTACTCATGTTCAGTAGCGTAATTACAAACAATATTGATAGCCTCGTCAAGAGAAACATTTGTGAATAGTGACTCAAAATCAAAAGAAATCATTATATGGTGTTTCACACTGATGTTGGAGATCAGTTCCACGAATTCAAAAGTGTCCTTTAAGCTGTGCACAGCCAGAATCCGTCGCAATACATCGACTGAACCCCTCTTTATGCGCTCAGAAACAGTTGGTGACTAACCTTTCACTATGTTGGTAAGAATGCAACTGGTACTTTTTGTACAGTATTTCAGCTCCTGCTTGTTTTCTGTAGATTTTTCTAACCATATCTGACCTTTCCCACTCAATATGTATGTATCTTTAACCACCCCTTGATTGCATCAAAATTATCAATCAGTTGCATTTTGCTGCTTCCGCTTTGGTCACCTGACGGACTGTTTCAAATATTTACAGATTGATTTCGCCTAGCTACTTGCCCCCCAACTATATAAAGTGTATGTTTATTTATCAAAAGTAACCGATGAGATGCGAACGAAATGTCATTGCGCAAGACACCTTACATGATACTATTCGCTTTCTCAAATTTATCGATGGGAAACATCGATTCAAATTTCGAAATTGGAATTCACGTTATTCACACGTGATCACGAGCCTCCTCCTCCTATTTGGCCAGCGAGTGATACATGGGGGTCATGAATACTGAAATCTAAGTATTTCTGCAGTCATGTTTATTCTTGTCAAAGGGTTATGTTCGAGGGTTATGAATGTGAGCGCAAATGGTTGTTTGTTAGGAGATATAATTAAAGTCACGAAAGCACACAGAAAAAAACCGGTTCCACAGAATGCGTTAGAAAAAGTTATTTCATGTACTTGAAAAATCGTCATTTACGTTGCAGTGAGAAGCAATACAGTTATTGGAACATCCGTAGAATTTAGTGTTGACACAACAACTGCTTCTGATATCTAGCAAAAGGCATCGGTTCATTTGAAAACAAACGCTGAAAAGCAGGATCTGAATGTTCATTCACTCGTGGACCCGCCAACATTACTGAATTTTTTGTTTGGATTTTTTAATTGGTCGGATCTTCTTTAAACAAGACGTTTAGAATGTAGGCACTTCCTCATCAAACCAGTTGACTCCAGTAATGCGTATAGGTGTCAGTTTTCAGATTGGTGGAGTTTGATTGACACCTGCAATCTCAATAAATATTAATCTGATGTTTGAGTTGAATTATTTTTGGTCACTTTCTGATACCTGCACACTTCTAACCTGAAGTCTGTTTCATTGACTCTTATTACCCTCCCACTTTGGACTCAGTCGGTCACGTCGCTGCCTATGAATTTTGGTACGTTTGAGTTTTCATTGTCAAAAACTGGCCGTCAGTCAGATTCACTCAAGTTACTCCGTTCAGTTTACAATTCTTTGCCCTTGGCTGACATATGCTCACAGGTTTCGTCCAAGCGTGTGTGTATGTTTGTTGAACCGGTTGGCAGTTAACGACGTTAGAGAAATTCCGTTGCATATTTGTGCCCGCCAGTATAAGAATTTCTGCGGTGCTCAGGTTGGATCTGTTCCCATTTCCATCCTGGTAGATATAGATCAACGTAAGTTTTTTGTGATTCCTGATGACTAGCTCGTTTTCACACATTCATGTAGATAATTTAGACTCAGTTTGGCTCACATGCTATTCTTCACAGCTATTAAATTCTATTTTGTACGTAATGTTTGTTACGTCGATCGGTTTGGCCATTCCTCTAAATCTCCTCGTGTTCTGTGTGCAGTTGCCATTGGTTTGCGGCCTCATATTCGTCAGCGACTTCAGAAGGAGGATCATGACTAAATCAGTCAGTAGAACTGGGAACAGCGTACCATCTTTTGGAACAACGTTTGTCCCCATACTTCAGACTAACTGCACCTTTCTGCAAGCAGATTGCAGTTAATAGAGTTCGGTGAAGCAAGGCTCATGAGAACCTACCAGTTGGTGTTGCCGACAGGAAGGTTTCTCAAGCTACAACTTAGCTCCTATTTTTGGTTAAATTGGATCAGACATATTCCTTCTATTGATTTTTTTTATGTGATTCTCGAGTCACATATGCCTTGTGATTTACATTTATGACTATGGGTAGCTGAAACTCGTTATGCATGCCATCACTCTATGCTAATGGTTTCTGATGGTTGGGAACAGCGGTGGTGCTGTTGTTTGTAGCTCGGGTTGATGGTTTTGGTATTGATATGTTCGCCGAGCTTGGCATTTAGGTTGCAAACGTTTCATCACCAGGCGAGGTGACATCATCAGTGCGTAAGTGTTTCAGCGTATATTTAAAATATACGCTGAAACACTTACGCACTGATGATGTCACCTCGCCTGGTGATGAAACGTTTGCAACCTAAATGCCAAGCTCGGCGAACATATCAATACCAAAATGCTAATGGTATGAGTGGTTTGTATGAGACCAGCTGGTTTCACTTTACTGGCTGCTGTCAGTAAATTGAAAGACTAAATTCATGCGACAAATCTTCTTTCTGCTTTCAGAAAACGGATAAGAAGGAGCTAAATGTCTTGGATATCTGGATATCTGGATTTATCAGGTCAAGCATCTGGTGTTATTAAGACAACCGGTACACAACAAGTTGACCTTAGAAACGGAATATTGTCTTGTCTGGGTGCATGAACTAATGGAAAAGTAGCACGGACAAACGAATACGGCTGTAAGCACACTTTTGCTTCAGATCTTTTGCAGTGTCAGGTTGGGCGCCTGTCCTTGTGAACTCCAAAGTGGTATGCAACCGTAGACTTCGGAACAGAATTTCCCTCAACCACCTTGTCTCTAACGCCTGACATCTGTCTCTGACCGATAAACGTGATCGTTTCTCGGCGTTATATGGCATTTTTCACATATAACCACCTCAAGTGATAGACATCAGTTACACGCGTATAATACCTGCTAAGTCCATAGCATCTCTTAATAACTTCACCGAACTCCGAAATTCCCTCTATAAGCATCCGTGCCAGTAATCTGATCCCGGAGACCTGTATGCATGACTCATAAATGTAGACGATTTTTTCACGCTGGACACTGTTCAAGTTTATCTTTGAGAAACTCGAAGCCGAAACAAAGGAAGTACCTATGAGTATGCTACCGTAACGGTCGAAAAATCCGGTGGGCAGTTACAGTGAATCCACTGAAGATGACCTAACTCTTACAAATATCAAAACAGTATATTCTATCTCACGATTTCCAAACAAGGTTCAAGAACCAGTTCCTTGTTGAGTTTTTAGTATCCCCACTGTAAGCCATCCGTATTTCACATACGTGAACGTTGGCAAGCAACTCACTGGCTTGTTATGTGGACAACATAGACAGCAGAAGTTTTTTATTTCCACTGACCTACTTAGCTTTTGAATTGTTTTGAGAATGACTGGCCTATGAAATGCGTGGTCCTTAACGTATGGAATTACAATGACCCGGCTGTATACTCCACCAATCGCATTTCGGGATTGCACGGCTATTTCCAATAATAATACGTTTCCAGTTAAAAAATCGTTTACTAAAATGCGTGTGGTGTAAGATTGCAATTTGTATTAAATTAGCGCAAGGTAAAAAGTAGCTCGCATGATTTTGAACGAAATGCTTGTTCCACAACGTGTCACTGCGTACAACCTCACATATATGAAACTCCTCTAGCTTGGGCGAATGCTTCGCGATCCGGGAAGTCTGACTCTATATGACTCAACATTACGACCATCTTGGGAATAACGTAGGTCAGCGTCATCAGAACGTTCACCTTCCATCAAGTCGTTTCGAAATTCACCGGGGTGATCCACATCGTCCGGAGCATCGTTAACATCCACAGGAAAAACTTCATTATCATCCCTAACGTACGGCATAGAACTTTTCATTGGTGGCGAACTCTTTCCCATCTCCTCTTGATGTTCAAGCAGTGCATTGTTTTGTTCCTCGATTATCGCGTCCAAATAGAGATATCTCAGAAATCCAACGATGAATGCAATCAATGTGAGAGCAAAACTCATAGCAGCCACAGCATAGGACCAGGAAAGCACATTGAACTGAGGATACGGCATCCATGTGCTGTCATACCTTGCCACAGCAAAAGCTACCAAAGAAGCAGCGAGCGTGATACCTGGGTGAAAAATTTGGGAAAATAATTCGAGTAATATTGTTGGTGATAAAAACACAGCATTAAGCAGGGTTTCGCTTGGAGCTCGAAGTTAACATATGCAATAACTGAAAATATGTAAACTCGGTCATGGAGATTTGCTCCAGTCAGCCCAGCCAGTTTGTAGTGCTAAGCGATGATCATCAGATTGAATGAAAAGTGGTATACGCTAGAAGGGTCTCCACGTTAATGGATAACCCAGATAATAAGTATCAACAAGAAACACGTGAAAAATATAAAGTAGTTTTTAACGTATAACATAGTTTTGTATGAAAAGCTCGTTATTACTGACAGTGGATACGGTACCTCTTCTGCGTAAATGTCTACTTCAGCTGTCGTTAAAAGACCACACCTAACAGAATAATATGTAGTTTTTGTTATATAAGAATTACAGTCAATCGTTAGATACTCACAACTATTAAATGAAAGTGTTCTGTATTCGCCACAGAGTATCATCTAACAGTTAACTGTACACATGTTTTGGAATAAAAATTTCCGGTTTGAGCTCCTGGATGCTCATCCAATCACAATGTATTTATTTTCCATAAAATATGAGGGAACAGATGGCTGATGAAGAAAAGATTTAATAGGGAAAAGCGTGATGAATTGAAAGAACACCCTAGACGTTTTGATCTGGCGCTTTGTGTTGAGTATGCTGTATTAGGGTGATCAAAATCAATTATCCTCACGTTGAGCATGCGATAGTGCGTATGGAAAGGTGGGAAAAACAGACTGTAATGTTAGTGAGGCTGATGATCAACTTCCGATTAGACTGAAAAGATTCAGACAGAAGGAGACACCGAATGATAGCTCAAGAGGTGCTTGCGTTTCTTAAGTGGGATTTCTGTCCGGCAGATTGTTGGAGGTACAGCTTGCCAGCATTGTTGGCTGTCTTGATTTCCAGCTGAAATTTTTAGTTTAAATGGTTTCAAAAACGTGACAGAAACTTATAATTAAAAACGCCAACTGTGATATTTGATTTCAGAACAGTTCATTCTTTAAATAAGTTTGAAACAAACAGTTAGAACACGAACACAGGTGAATGCAACCATTTCGCACTGACTCGTCACTGACATTGCCCACCGCGTCTACTACCTGACACTTCATTTGGTCCCATGATATTGACTGCATCTTCTACACGAGCATGTGTCTCTCTAAAATTATCTCCCCAGAGCCCTTACTGGTTCGTGTTACAGATTTTTATTTGAGTTCTCTTAATGACTGCGGATGTCGCTTTGTGATGACACATTAGCCATTGATCGGAGTCATGAAAAACCTTATAGCTGTATCAGTAAGTTTGGACATAAGCCAGTCTAGGTTTTCAGTTGTAGTTAGTTGAAAATATGACAGGTGATCAGTGAGGTTCTCAAACTGAGCTTCAACATACAGACCACTAGAACTATGTGAACCTGCAGCAGATAAACGTAGTGGACAATATCGCTGAAATAGAAGATCGCATGGGAAGGCATCTTCAACTTCTTTCACTACTACGCATGACGTACAAATCTCTTAAATTGTGTGGGTCTTCGATGCCTCAGTTCTACGGTCTCCCTAAGACATACAATCTTGAATGCCGCTTAAGCCTATTCTGGCAATGACTAATTCTCCATACCATAAATGAGCACGCTGGTTAGTCAACGTCCTAACGCCACTGAAGATTCTTACCAGTTGATCAATGACTTAGACAAAATCAATTTTGCTTATGAGTTGATGTGTTCCACAGACATTCAGTCACTGTTTACGAATGTCCCACTACATGAGACAACTGATTACATTTATGAGCTCGCTAAAACCAGCCACATTACCTCGTTTTTTTTCTAGTGATATTCTGAGGAAAAATTTACTGTTCTGCATCAAAAACGTTAGCCTCCGTTTTCCTGATCGATGCAACCGTCAAACAGATAAGATAGCCATGGGAAATCTACTAGGACCCATCTTAGCAGACCTTTCATGTTAAGGATTGAGCAGGAGTTAGCCGAGGGCAAAGTAAACGCTGTATTGATGATACACTAGCACTCAATTGTTCCGAGCAGGCAACAGATAATAGTACGACGCTCAACTAAGTGTTATCTCAACATGAAAGTAACATGTGAATTTGAGACCGATAATTGTTTGTCGTTTCTAGGAATAAGCATAATTCGCCGAGAAGATGGTTTTATTAAAAGAGCTGTCCATAGGAAATCCACAAGGTCTACTCAATAGCCGAACTTTATTAATTCCACACCTATCCATCACAAAAGTGTACTAGTGAATACCCTATTCATACGAGTAACACGAATCTGTACACAGGATAGTCTTGCGAAGGAAGTGGAATTCATCACGCTTGTATCACAATCTAGTCGGTATACAAAAAGATTCATGGAAGGGCACAATGAGCCGAAACCACCATCCGAATGGATGGTCACAATAAGGAAAAGAAATTTTTTAAAGAATCGCTTTTTAAAGGTGATCGTAACATGCAGCAAACAACACAAAGACTAACGCAGCAGAACTCTGTGTATTAGCTCACACCCAGAAACTGCATGTTCCTTCAGTCAAAGAAGATCAGCCTGTCGATGCCAGCCCACATTGTGTTTACCAATTCACACGTAACTGTGAAGAAATTTACACAAGCAGAGTTTAGAGGTGCTTGGTCTCCAAAGTGAAGGAACACTTGCCTAAATCAGTGTACAGCTCTGTATTACAGAGGAACGACAGTGTGGTTGAGGCATGCAAGCAGCTAGCGTCCGCACACGCAAGACACACCCTGACCACTGGTCATGTTGTCGACCCAGTTTGTAGATTCAAAATCTTGTTACGTCATTTCAATCCAAGATTCTGGTGGTCTGTTGAGGCGGTCGCAATCAGTCTACTGAAGCCGACCCTGTGTGTCCAGGAATAAGTGCTCGTGAAACTGATTCTTCCATGGCTTGGTGACCTTTCCTAACCCACCGACTGAATACACATCCCACCCACCCCTAACTGCTAGGTATTAAAAACCTTCCATGTTATTGTAAATTTGGTACTGATGAATCAGTGCGGAATGCTTGCATCTACCGGCGCTCGCTTTCTAATCGCTTTATCCAAACTTTTACCTAATCAAGCCCAGTATTTCTTCAGTTGCATCACGGCTATATTGTTCTATCCAGTTTCGTTTTTTGTACACATGATTTTCAATAAAGCTGTTCATATGTTAATTATCTATTTGAGATTTCTCAGATATACAACCTACAGTTTCTAGGAATAGCCAACAAAAATCAGCTGACAGATGTCAAGCAACTGCAGGACAATAGTAATGATCTAGAAACAAATGACAATGTCATTTGCCAACTTCAAAGCCATTCTTGAGTAGTATAGCCAATATTGTGAATCAACTACGGGAGATCGGTACAAACAATTCTGGTGGAAATCAATACATCATGTGTTCTGAAAATAAAATTGCTCATTATTTAATCACCAGTTATACAGCATGGAGAGGTAATTAAGAATAAATACGAGAAGTCATAACTGACACACGAAAGCTCATCATTGAAAACAAGCACGTGATGAACAGAGCGTTTGACTGTGAAACATATGGATGATTATCTTTAACCGTAATAGTATTTCAAGTGGACTAACTATTTTTGTCATCTCTTCGGGACGGTAGCGGTAAAGATGGTGATCAGCCGCTCTTCAAGAAAAACAGTAGTGTCGGAATCTCAATTTCCAAAATCAGTAGTGGGATACGTAAGGTATCTTACCGGTTTCAAAATTTGAAAGTTTAATATGAATAGAATAAGTGAATGCTCACGCTGCATATTCTCAGGAATGCTGTACCTTTGTTGATCAGGAGTCTGTAAGTGATTCGATGTGCACAAAACCAACCGACTGTCAATCGTTGCTTGCCGTGAGTAATACTCGTGATCCAGTCCGATGTTTACTACCAAACAGTTCATTGAAGTCTTGTTTTGTTTTCCTGTTAATCACCCGTTTACTGCTGATAAGAGTGTACAGAGTGAATTCATGTAACAAATTGTGTTGCCTGACTAATTTGCCAATGGTAGCTCAGAATATGCATCAACTGTTTCAAGTAGGGTGTAATGACCGATAGTAGGTACTTTATTACAGTTCCGGCTGGTTTTGACTGAGGCAAATAAATGGTTAGAAAATCTGGGGACTATAATTATTTTAGGATTTAATAACACCATATCAAAACGCAGTGGTAGTAGTAGGAGTCGTGGAATAAAATCCCATTTAAATAAGCAGTAAATCATTATTTTAACTCACATGTATAAAAATGTCCCACCAGGTTGAATTTCGTAACTTTCACATCATCACGATCGATAGACCGCGTTGTTTGACAAAGAACCACAAAAGCCACTAGTGACTGCATGAGCATACCACTAGACGAGAGCGCTTGAACTGCATAAAGCCAGACTAAAAGACGGAACGAAACGTAGGGTTAAGACAGAGTGAAAGACTACAATCTTAGTAGCCCTATAGAGTGTTACCATTCTGAATGCAGAAAAAAAAACATTCAAAAGCGGACTGGGACGTTATGGTTTGTTAAACTGAAAATCGACCCTCTAAGTTTTGCTAATTTTATATTTGTGCATTTATGCTTCTATTCGTCTATTTTTAAATAGCTTTGCTCTTTTTTCGTGTTGGTCTTCGCGATGAAATTTTTGTAGTTCTTTGTGCCACTCCGAGGGTTAGGGTGACCCGAATTTCCCTCTACTGTAGCGGTACAGTGAGAGTAATCAGCCAGCTAGGTTAGGAACTTGAACATACATTTGAGCCAGTCATTTTCGTCGTTAACTGTTTGATTATTGTAACACTTGTTTAGTTGTCTATTTAAATCCGTCCGTTTCATCACTGGGTTGATCTCAGTTGAGTTTGGAGAATATGGTCGTCTTACAAGTTGCTGCACTTAACTGAAAAACTGTGCAGTATCTATTTTTGTTAGTTTCGGACAATCCTGAATATTTCGTTCACACTGATCGCCCTATTTGAATGGTTCGGATAATGAACAGATTAAAGCTTGTACAAAGACAATGTATTCAGTTTGGATTGATTTCAACAAATAACTTTAAGTTATCTTGCAGAGGTTACCGTTCACACACACACCGTTTGATTTATTTCGAATTAAGATACAACGTATCTTACACAGCCGACCTTTTTCAACCACCGGAATACTTTGTTATTGCAGGCAGATGAGTTGAATGTTAATGGCATAAACATTTAGTAATCTCATGCATTATGTCATGGTAATCACTACGGTACAATCTCTTGTCCAATATTAGTTTCAATCAGGTATACAGTAGTCTGGTAACAGATATCGGTTGGTAGCAACGTACTATCCACTTATCTCATTTTTATTGCTCGGATGCACACAAAATTACATTGAACACAACTTTTAGTGTGATCTTTTCATTCGCTTATTTTGCCGTTATCAACACATCTTTAAAATCAGCTCCGGTTTGCATTTCAAATCAACACTGCACATTTCAAACGATTACACTTGACGCCGCGATTATTTAGTTGTCCCGCGAAATCCAGAATCACTTGGAATATTTGGAAATCCGTTAAATAATGAATGATAGCACGAAATTTGGTCAACATTGTTTTATTAGTAAACCATCGGGAAAATGAGCCCACGTACTAGTCAAGAATATCGTTTTCTCGGCCTCAGCAATGTAGCAATATTATAACGTATGAAGTTATTGGAATATTTCCATCTTACGCATTTTAATTTGCAAAAAGAGCACAATTTAACACTCTGTTTGGGTAGAACATTAAGAGGCTACAGGTAAGCAGTGGGAGATTTAGCTCATACTAGTCGAACACTAGTCACAATTGATCTCGGTGGTCATGTTTCCATAGGTCTTTTGGTTATCCTCTTTTGAAAACAAGCACAATACTTGATTTTTGCTGTTGTTAGAGCCAGTCAGTAGTGCTACAGTTGAGTTTTGAACTTAGATTTCGCCTTCATGCGCTAACCGTGTCCACCACAGCATTAATGACCTCACATTAGGCAAGATTGAATTACCAAATGGAAAAGTTCAGTCACGTTTGCTCATCACTAATCCTCGGATTGCCCGATCGCCTTGAGAGCAGACAAAATAACTGTCCTGTGAATACGACCTTCGGTAATAAACTGAAGTTTCTGACGCGAGCCGCACTTCGTATCTTAACGGAATAATTTCGCATACAGCCTTTGGATAAAACACAGGAGCTGAAAGATGGTCAAAAAGGACGTCTATTTTACATAGGGTAATAAATGTATGGTATTCTTCGCCTCGACGATTGTGATAGTTCAACAAGGCGAATTGTTGCCTGCGTCATTGAAACGGTCCAATTAACCCAGAAGTGGGAAAAGTCTCCCTGGACGAGTGAAAAATACTAATTCCTCAGAGTGTAAACCAATATGTGTCACTGTCCTCTAATTTTATATGTGACGATAGCTGTAGCTGATGACTAGCTTGATTAGGCACATCCTCAGATCAGTTAGAAAGGCCAGATATATCTGCTTACACTCATGTAATATGACGATTAGCAGATGGCATGTGGAGGTTGGAGCAATCAAAAACGATTACCAACATCCGTATCAAATCAGAACACAGGAAACGACCAGGAAACCGAGTATTGTCATTGGATCAAAAATCAACAGTTTGCACACCGAGCAAACAGCATACTATTCATCGGAATCAAGCCAGCCACTAGCCAGTGAACACAAGCAAACGAGTTAAGTATTAAACCTGAGTGTTCATTAATAATACAGCTTTATCATTCACTATAACTGATAAATATCAGAGTCAAGTCCTCGTTTTTGATTCCTTGGTGGGCGACTAGGCTGGATTAACAATCTAAGGTGACTGACCGGCAGCTGTCGATCTCCAAACTATTAATTCTTCATGGTTCAGCTCCATTCCATTGTACAGGTCAGTGGCCGTCTGATTTAGTCCTGATTCAATTTTTGAGATTCCTGATCCTCTGTCTGGAATTTGGGTCCTGTGGACACCATTTTGGCAGTCCAACGTTACCTTCTGAGTCTCAAGTATTACCGTTTGTATCAAAATGATCATCAGTCTAGCAGGTTATCGTTTTAACGGTCTTCTACTGTTGCGGCCAACAGACGTGGCAGTGGCTCAAGATCAGAGGTATTCACAAATGCTGGCGATGATTACTGATGCCACTCCATCTCAAACAAGACTGGTAGTGCAGGGCATCAGATTAAATGAGCAAGAAAAGCTAACGGAAATCAAATTTTAGATGGAAGCCAATTGTGAAAATTCAGGGCTTCGGTTGGATTCGAACCAGTGACAGGCACAGCATGCCTCAACGCGGCAAGCGCTCTACCAGCTGAGATACGAAGCCACACCCGGAGCTCGGAACTTTCACATTTGGACTCTATTACCCACCCGTCCCACTGTCTCATATGTAATCCACCAAATGATTCAGGGAATCGAATGCCCCAGCAGGATTTCTCACAGTTCACGATGGAATCCACCAATGCCACTGCTGAGCATAGAAATTGTATTACTGATGAGTAGTGTGGCAGATTTGTGATTTTAGATGAGACCCAATTGTGGAAAGTCAGGGCTTCGGCTGGATTCGAACCAGCGTCTCATTTGAAGCCCAGTATGTTGTGGATGGTCTCCACTATGAAATAAACATCACGAATAATAATGTCTTTGAACGACAGACAGAAACCTAGCTTATCTTGTAGGTGAATTACACCAACTCAGCTGCTTCTGACTATACGGTTATTCGTAGAATATCATCTTCAGTTAGAAGGTGATCTTCGGAATGCAGATACTTTGTTCGCCCTTGTAGACGAACACTGACTTCTCAGCACTCGACTGAATGGTCGCAACTCACTCTTTTGACCGAATCTGTTGCAATTAGTAAAAAGGTACTTCGTGATTAAGCAGGAGCTTAAGAACTATCAGACACCACAAGGCTAACCTGATAAGTTTGCTTATCAGAGCGGGTTAAGACGGTCCAGTAACAGGTGGCTTATCTTGTAAGTTGACTGACCCTGTAATTTCGAACCACAATAACGGTGTATTCCAGGTGGATGCGGTGAAGGTTTTTACCTGCCATCCCCTATAAGGTCGTATCATGATCGTGTTCTAGTGTATTCGAGAGCCGCACGCTGATGTCTGCATCCATGAGAGAGTGAAGTTGGCGAATTTGGATGAACATCGGCACATGATAACTAAGGGATACTTAATGTGAGGTCAGTGATACAGTGGTCAAGACCGATGGTTCATGAAAGCGTAGCCAGAGTTTCATTCTCAGGCGTGGCAAAGACACGCACTACTGATAAGCTTCAACAAGAGCGATACTCGACTAAAAAGCCTTCTCCCAAGGAGTGATGAGTGATAAGTCTACAAGAATGTGACAGCTGCCTTAGCCTGAGGAGCTTCCTACCTGGCTCAACAGTAAAGAAAGGTGAACCTTGAAACTGTATACACATCAAATAACAGGGTGATGTCGATCACATCAATTTTTTAGGCTCATCAACTTGGGCCCTTCATCTATCACTCCAGTAAACGGCACTGTGGCTTGGACCTAGCCGATTGTCCTCTGCCCGGCGTTTAGTTTCCCCCGACAAAAACTAACTGCCGATTTTCAACACCAAACAAACTTTATCTAGAATCCATATCATCATGTTACCGTATCCACTACCAGCCGGCAATGTGAGCGGAAAAACCTTGTTTGGGCCATCTGCTACAGTTTGAGAAATTGATTAGTCCACGGTAAGTTGGAAGAGTCAAATCCCGCGTTTACTTCCGGCACACTGCTTCTATCAAGCCTACAAACTTCATCAAGAACTCACAGTACTCAGGGTGATTCTATACACCCTCTCTTTCACTATCGACACCGATAAGTCGGAGTTTTCAATTGATTCTTTTACCTCGAAACCCGGGACTATTTCTGTTGAACATGTCACACAAAGTGCTTGTCTATTGGTGGCAGTCGTGAACATTCTGTCCCGATGAACAACAAACAAATATTTACTTTTTCCGTCAGGTTCTCATCCGGCATCTACTGTTCTGACCAGCTCTTTTTCAATGAACTCTCACCTTAATACAGCCTCCGAGCCTTAATCATGGGATATTCTACAGCTTTTAATGGCGTCAAACTTGACAGTATACAGTTCAATAGTTAATCCGTTTTCGTGGAAAAACAACGTGTCAACTTTGATTTGTGAGAGCAGCTTTGAAGCATTGAGTAGATTAGTTGGCTGTACTGCAAATGAAGTTACGTTACAGTTCCACAATTCCGAAAGTTGTTTTCGGTTGGGCCTTAAAGACAGCTCGTGAAGAATGAGAAATACCTTCACTACAATGACAGGATGCTTAAACAATCTGCGGTATATGTGGTGGCTGTGACTGAGCATTGATTTGCAATGCCATCACGGTTTAAACGCAGAGATAAGTGGGTTGCCCACCATTTCTCATTTTAGTATGGTTTTCCTGGTTTAGTTCACCAGGCTCAATCGGCATTCGAAGTGCGTGGCCCAACTGGCAAAGACTGACCTTTCGTTATCTTGGTTATCAGCCGCAAACTTACATATTCCTCAAAATATGTGCCGATAGGTTATCACATTGCTTACGCGGGGAACAGACATCTAGAGTTTGTATGCGTGTTCCGCAAAAATGGGCTGGGACTGTGATCCGAAAAGGAAAAGTGACTGTACATATACGTAATGTGAATGATGTGTTAATCGACAAATGGACGTCTAATAGAAATCACAACCGACGCATGTATCTTACTCACTGGGGATTAGATATGTTTCGTTGATCAGAGACACATATCACAATGAATATTCCAAAATTGGACCCACAAAATGCCTCAGCATCTAACGGCCGTCCGGCTCATTTTTCTCGCAGCATCAGTGGTGATCACCATAGGGGAATTTATAACTACTAAAATGATAACAGGAAACTCATCACTCATCCCAAAGCCCTCCAAATATTATACAGAGTCTGCGTAAGACACCCGCTTGAGTTCTGCGCAATAAGTATTCACGTCAAACGTGTTTCACTTAATTTCATAACTGTACTGAGTTCCATGTAAAATCAAAACCACTTTCCTTGTAAAAATGGAAAAACCCACTTTAACTAACTAAAAATACATGTCCAATCAACATATTGTAACCTGTGTTGACCATAATACTGGGTTTTTATGAAATACTTCCGCACTTTTGAGGCTTCGCAGAGAGAGCGCACCTTAGTTACCTGCTTTAGCCAAATTACAACGAAAGGAAGTCAGCTCTCATGGCCTACTGAGTAAGAGTTGAGAGGCGGAGCAATTGTCTTCCGATAATTTTTCACTGCGTTTCAAACACCCACTTAATATCATCAAAAGCTGCATAAGAGGTTGTCAATGACACATAGGTCCTCAAAGTGCATTTAGACTGCTATTGCGCTGTTCGATACATTACAGATGGGTTGCAACAGCCGCCCTCGAAAGTACGATTTTGGTTGGAAGATTTCCGGAATCTGTTTCAATGAGCTACTGAGTGGTGTTTAGTACGTCAGCGATTTTTTCATCTGCTGGTTCATACTGGGCTAGTCCACTAGTTGGCGGAATCCGATTTGGACTAGTCTGTCACAGTTACCGAAGCCAAGGGACATCTGCGCTTAATCGTAACCGCAAACGGCTTGCACCGAACCACTTGCGGTTCCACTCACACGCCTGCTGTTTTTATTCCTTCGGGTTTACATTGAATATGTGTGTGTTCTGCCAGCCAATGCTGGTTAGCCAATTCCTTGGCCAGTACGGAAAGGAAACCTTTGTATCTCAGAGAATAAACAGAAAGAGCGACTGCAATGACAAGATCTGAACTGAGGAGGAAGATATGCAAAACGTAGCACGATGAGCACTTCAGTATAGAAGTGCATGTTAATGCATCTTAGAGAAGGCAAGAATGAAAAACAACATTCAGACTAGAGTCCGAAAGTAACACATGAAATATTTATCTTAAAATACACCAACACAGTTGAAGAAAAGAATGGTTAGAAGACTGCAAGCACCCAAGTTTCTAAAAAGAGTAGCGGGTCAGCTGCCATACGACCATGGTTTTAGCGGATGCCATCACTATCAGAAATAGAATGGATATACTGATATGACTTTCCTGAGCCTAACGTACTCGTTATCTCTTTTTCGACAGTATACTATGAGTTTGTTGATGACCCACTAATTCCAAACGGCCAGAACGCTCGCGGCCACACACATCGCAACGTCGTATAGTCACCACACCATGTATACCTGTCAACGACGCCTGTGTGCCTCACACTCGTGCCAAGACTCAAAGTACGTTCTGACTGGTGGCGACTTCAACGTCCAGCGTTTTATTTGTTCATGCACTTAAAAATGAAGCTACCGCCTGTAAATGCGACAACATAGTATGTACTTCTACTCAGTCGCGTTTACTTTCTCTTCCACTGTTACTGCTCGTAAGGTTGTTTATTAAGCCCAAACAGGAACACAACACAGGGCTTCCATCAGGTTCCTGTCCTCTCGCCGCAGTACCTCGGTGTTTGGAATCACGTCCGACCATCAAATACCCCAGATGCGCCTCAGACATTGCACACGGAAGCGCCTCAAGTAGCGCACGTCCTGTTGATACAATGATCACTTTTCACTGCCGTAAAGCAGTATAGACAGCACCATTGATCGGCAAACTCACAGCTCGGTGGCCATCTTCAGGCTATGGTTCTTCCAGACACGCCTTACAAGACGTCCGAAAGCAGCACTAGCCTTCGCCACTTGCGCTCTCAGCTCGCGGTCCACAGACAAATCTGTCGACGAATCGCGACCCAAGCAGCAAACGTTCGCGCAGCTATCGGCATCGTCTCTATTGACGCAAATTTGAGGTGGAGGTGGAAAAACAGCACCTTCACTGGGAGAAGGCTGAAAGAAAGAAAGGATCTTGCCTGTGTTGATGTCCAATCTAAACTTCGATGCCGCGGACACGAAGGCCGCCGTCAGATATTACAGTCTTTCTTCACTGTGTGCTAACAGTGCGTTGTCATCTGCGACCAGAAGCATGAGCATTGTTAAGGTATGTAACCGGGTTGTGGCGCCGAAACTTCGGATATTCAGCAGGCGCCCGTCCGTCCGGTACTCTAACTCAACACCATCCTCTCCAGAGTCCTGAAGGGCAACTGTTACATGGCAGTCAGATATAAACTAAATATGGTTGGGGCTAGCACGCAACCCTGCTTCACGCCAGTGACAATGTCAAACTCATCAGATTTCGACCCACACGATTGTCCCTTCGCCCTCCTGCCTACTTACAACAACCTAATCATATTCAAGAGCTTACTCTGATATCCAAGCTTAGCAAGCACCGCCCACAATGTGTTGCGGCACAAGGAATCAAAAGCTTTGGTGAAGTACATGAAGAGGGCATACAGCGGCTGGTTCTGTTCTCGGCATTTCCACTGAAGCATATGAGCAGCAAACACCAGGTCGATCGTACTCCGACTTGCCCGAAATCCACACTGCTCTTCGAAAACATTGACCTCCAAAACGTTCGCATTCAATCGGTTTGGGAGGATTCTGGCAAGCACCTTGCCTGCTCAGCTCAGAATAATGGCGCCCCGGTAGCTGTCGGCACATTGCTTGCTACCCTTACCTTTGGACAATGGTATGATGAGGGCATCCCTTGAATCTTGCAGCACCAACTCGTGCTCCCAGTTGAAGTGAACCAGCTGGAGCAAAGCGCCTTCCAACGCCCCTCCGTCGTTCTTCGGGATCTCATCTGGCAGTCCATCCTCATCTGCAACCTGGTCGTTGAGCAGTTGACCAATCGCTCTCTGCAACTCCAGCAAATCCGAGGCGACAGCGAGTGTAGGTTTGAGGGTCTATTGCGGCAGACTGCTCAAAGTCACCCAGTCAGTGGCAGCAGGGCGGTTTAGTAGGCTATCGAAGTGTTTGCGTCACATTTTCATGACATCCTATGGCTGGGTGCAAGAACAGCCAGTTTCTACGTCTTCAGTGCTTTGATAGACTGGATAGATGGATCGAAGATCGCCTTAAGTGAACCGTAGAACTCCTTGTGTTGTTGACGATCTGCGTAGCCTTACGTGCGCCCACCCTGCCTCCTCCATCAGTTGTCCTTAGTTCCGCAAATACTCCCGGCCAGTTGACGGCCTCATTGTCTGGGTCAAGTTCGGAAGTAGCAAGTGGGGCATTCTTCTCTTGTACCAAGCTGAAGTTAACTATGTTGTTGCCGTCGAACCAGTCTGGACGTTTCTTACACTCCACACCGGTCGTCCCTGTGGCTGCTACTAAGACCTGTTCTTTGAGTTATTGCCACTGCACGTTGAAAGCAGCCTTCGTCTTGCAGGTGTCTAACCGTTTGATATCCAACCCTTGCTATTATCCGGAAGATCTACAATAGACAGACTCGCGTACATGAATAAACAATATTGTCCTGGTCAGCCTGTGATCTGTGCTACATTCAGCGCTGCGCATCACCGGCGTGGCACACAGTTCATGAATGTCGCGCTACTGCTCAGTCAGGTAGTCAAGCGAATGGTGATAGCCGCTTGATGGATGGGTCCACGTCGTGATGTGGCGCATTTAGCTGGAATCGGGTGTTTGTGATGGCCAGCTCGTGAGAAGCACACAAGTTCATCAGACGATCACCGTTTTTGTTGACTGAGCCGACGCCGTAGAGTCCGAGGACTCCTGGTCAGGCTATCCAACCGTGCCCAACTTGGGTGTTCAAGTCACTTATAACAGATATACGGTCACTCACCGGCGCCGACCAGATTGTGACGGACAGCTGATCATAGAGCTGGTTCTTTGTATTATCGGTGTGATCTATAATTGGATCATAAAAACCAACAAGTGTAGCACACTTACCTCGACCGAGTCTCAGGCTTATGGACAGCATTCGAGGGCTGATGCCGTGCAGTTTGCCGTTCCGGCCATCCTGTAGGGCTGCATCGATCCAGCGCCGTGCGCGCGTTTCATGTCCCAGTGGAAAGCGTCCTTCATCCCCAGGCCTGCCACAGGCTGGTTTTCGGGGTGATTGAGCGTTGTCTGCCCGAAGATCCAGGTTGGAGAGGCAGTATGAGGGTGAGTGTTTGGCAGTAGCACATTTTCGTTTATCCACCCTGCCATATGCAGCAGATAGGACGACCTGGTTTATCCTGTGTGAAAGCCGATGCAGTATGGTATTCGGTTTGCGTTGTGACATCATGATAAGAGTGGGCTATGGATGCTGTCAGAGTGCTCTGACCTAGACAACAGTGCGACTAAGACGCTCAGCCAAAGCCTTTGGCTCGAAAACCTGTACCGTAAGGCAGCAGTTGTCGTGCGCACACAGAGGCGCAGCAGCGTCAACCACCTAGAACAGGCTCGGCGGACATATCTCAAGAGATTCAACTCACTCACAGAGGAACAACAATACCGTGCAACCCATTGCTAGTCCACAACATAAACGCTCTCGCGTAGATGAGTGACCCCCACCAGAGGATTTATTTGAACTTCGGTACACATTTTTATGTTATATACGGCTCCATTTTACATTATAGTCTTCGACGGCAAGACTGCGGACTTTATGCATAAGTCATATCCAACTCACCTTTGTTAGGCAAGCAAGAGAAAACGACAGTCTGCTTGTGTCGAGTTTCCTAGCCCCCGTTTGCCACATCAGACACGAGGTAATACTTATATGACCAGTATCAACTTTTGCGGAAAGTTTGGATCTTGGTTATATAAGGTAATGAATGCTTGTGCATCTGTTGGACATATCTTCCGAAGAGAAAACGAAAGTGTTGGAGCATTGAACCAAACACAATGGTTAACATAAAAATATCTACTTTGTTGCATATGTGAAAAGTTAACCGTTTTTTCAAACCGTATCTACAAATTCCAAGGAAAAATAAGCAGAGGATGTAAAACACAGAAGTAAATATTCCTCACCAACACCCTGATAAGTCGTAAGTAAGTCCCTCTCATAGACGGTGGGCAATGGCAACGTCCATGTGCTTCGAGGTATGTCTATGGCAGCAGACAATTAAAAAAATTAATTAGCACCAACATAACAAATTTAAAAAAACGTCCGAGGGTTATTTTGTTGAAGACTGAAACAGCAAAAGCATTGAGAAGGTTGTTAATTAAGAACGTTGAAACTAATAACTTCGTTGAGAAGGAACCATAAAAGCTATTTTTTGCTATTTTGCATAAATGACGAACCCCAGCTTTCGGAATTGGAAGTCGACATCTCCAGAATCTACAAAATAACCGCAAGCCTTCCAATCACACCTGAGCTTTTACTTTGCTTCTTCGTGTGACTTCTAGGAAATATTCAGCTTCTTGGTGTGAAGCTGGAGGATGGGAAATTTATGATCGACTGTATTTACGAGTACTTCTGGTCTATTTTCCGCGAATCATCTTTAAGAAAGAGTTTGAAAGTAAGTCAACAAACGAATGTTCTCCAAACCTTGCAAAACTCGTAGTGGTAGAGGTTATCCCCGAAACTAACAAGGCTGGGAGCGTAGACACCTCTTTATTTTTCATAGCCACACCGTCGGCTTCATCCGTTGTTGTTGTTGTTTACAATACTAACAAATCACCATTTTTACTAGAAGGTTCTTGGTGAAAAGATCATTTTTTTCAAACTGATATCAAAAGTAGATACAGCATATAATGCTGTCAATAACGGAGGTAGAGGATATTATCGTACAGGAGGCGGTGACATAAAGATATGTGACATGTGCACAAAACATGCTCACTGTATTGTTAGCATATGACTCATGTCCACTATATATCATTCCAGTTTATTTAGCTTTTCATAAGATAAAGAAATATTCACCATAACATTTTTCTTATAGAGAACATAAGGAACGGTTTCGAACTCTGTTTGGCTTGCTGGGCGGTCACATTTTGTGCTATATCAGCGTAAACATTTTGTTGATATGAGCACATACCGTTCCTGTTGCTTTCTGAGCGTTCCAAGTGTGTACACTTGGGTGTTTTTGGTGACCACTCAAAAAATGTCTAAAGAACCCCCATGTAATCTTCAGGGATATGTTGTACTTTCAGAGTGACCACATAAATAAACCATATGAATATAGAATCACAAAAGACAGAGGTAGTTTGATTGAAATTAGTCAACCAACAACAATGCAAAAAAAATATAAATATGCAGTACATAACTGTGGGTCCTTCCGGTGAATAGTTGCCTTCCGTGTGTTACCTAGTGTTATCATTCAATCCACAGTGAGATTTGTTTAGAGTTTGATGCGCTTACTCAGAGATAGTGCGTATGTCTGACCGTGGCCAAAGGTGGAATATCGCCCTGAGAGTTGCACTCTGGGCGGTTAATTCCAATGGACTTTAATAGAGTGAAGATATGCAACATGATTCAGAAATTGATTACTGATTTGAATAAACTGCTTCAACGTGGAGCTGATTCTACAAGTTTCTTTAAATCTATGAATACAGAAAAATGCATGGCCTATAATAAAAAGTGCGTTGTAACTGATGTACGCCCAATCAACGTCTTTGAAAGTATTAGAAATGTGCAAATTGTCACTCGTTTCATCTCTCGTTACACAACGTTCACATGTTTATTATGTTTATTGTAAAGGTGGACTGTTTAGCGGTTGTTCGAATAAATAGAATTCACGTTGTTCTTGAGCGCCCTGCATTCTGCTCTGGTGTTGTCAAAGTATTTGCAATTTAACTGTAGAAACCTCCGGATTCTGTGGCAGTAGTATGTTGATTCGGAAGGAGTACAATTCAACCCACACCAGTACTAACGTAGTAGAATATCTGCCCTGCACAATTACGGCGTCAATTTATATAGCTTGACAACTTTGAGTGAATTTTTCATTTTACCAGAGCGGTCCATTGCTCTCTCTACAACGTGTTACTTAACCACGCTGTGACCATGTTAACATCTTGCGACAGTCTCCCAGATTTGCTTACTTTTAACGTAAATTCGTCGTACTATCTGTAATCCAAGTGAGACACGTTTGCTTTAACGCACCTACGTATGTCGCTCTTCTGTTGTACGAAAATCTTTTGATTTCCCACTTGTGGAGAGCTGAAGTATTCCCACAAATAGAATCGTGCTTAGTTCTCAAAATATGCAAATAAATGGACCGTAACACAATCAACAATATAAGGTGGAAACAAAAGGCATCGGAGCCAACAAAAGGTAGCGCACGAGAAGTCAGTAGACGAGCTATCAAAAAATATAACAATCTCGGGCAATAAAACGAAAGGTAAGAATGTCGACGCGCAATCAAATAGTCAAAATAACACGTCCAGTAAGCTGGACGCTAGACGTTGCCTGGTTACGCATTTTTAGTATTGCTCGCCCAACTGACATAAGCCTTTAAAGAACTGCAGACTAATGGAATTAAGTATGTAATCAGTTGGAGCCAAGCATTTTGCTGTACAAAGAGCCAGTGTTGTAATTTTACGATGGAATATTTGAAAAGTGTGGTTACAGTGTGTATAAAAAATAAAAATTACTTGGTACGTCGCAATTTTTTGTTTAGTGATGTGGTTAGCATCAAATGTCTACTTCGATCATGAGGGCGTTTTGACGCAGCTAGTGCTGATGTGGGTTACCGTGGGTTACTCAATTAATATTTCGCAATATTAGTATTGATGACGCTAGAGTGACCGGTGTGTTGACTACACCGGAACTTTAATTAATATCTGACTAGTTTTGAATCCAGTGTGATCCCTGTAAGGCGACAACACAGTTAGCTCCGAATCTAGATAAGCGATTTGTTGATGTACAGCATTTCACATCTTTGACTAATCAGTACTGTTTTTCAGGTCAAACATTCACTGCCGCTAAGGTTCGAACTTGTCAAAATTTCAAGCAAACATTTTGTTCACCCTGTAGCCGAAACCACTTATTGTTGCGTTGAATCAAATCATTTGAAGTGTTTGATTTTTCTTTTTCACTCTTGCCGCAACGTCTACATGTTTACAGATGCACAAAGTTTTGACACATCAGCACAAATTGCGTTATAATGATAGGTCATTTAGATTTGTACTGTTTATTCCTTGAACACTGTTAAATAATTATTGCATCAAAGGAGAGAAAATTAGATCCTTTTTCAAGTTTTCTTCCACTGGAGTTTTGTCACATGTTTTATATTCACTTTTTTTAGAGTTTCAGCGTACCTTCGAAATTTGCGAAATTCCCGCGAGTTAAACGTTTCACAAGTTCCTGTTGATTTTTTCCATTATTCAATTATCGCTCATTATTGAGTGGTTCATTAGCTTAACGCTACTTCAGTCGTTCTTAAGTTGGTTTTTGCCTCTATCTGAGATGTGTTTTATTTGGTTCTCCTCCCTTGAGCATTTAACTCCAAAGTTGCTAGCACGTTTTGGCCAAGGAAAATTATTAATGCCTGATTAGTACGGTGTGGAACGTTCCACACGTTGACGGTCTTAATAAACGAACGCAATAAACCTAACCAATGGCCACAATTTGCATTTTACCCCAATATATTGCGATACGAAAGAATCGTAGCCGCAATTATGTTTTCTGGGCTGCAATTAGTTTGTGTCATTATGATCACTTCTGAAATTGGATCCGCTTCGTTTAACATCTGTATCATAATGCGCAGTTCTAGATTTACGCGCGTAAATATAATACCGAGTCCTTAAGGACAAGTTACTAAGATCGATTCCGGTTTAACTACTGAGGAAAACGGACTTGCTGCTAAATTTCATTCAGGTTTGCAGGGATGCACATTAACTCACACATGGGTATATATATACGCATATATGCGTATGTAGATATGTACACTAGATATTTGGGCGTATGATCACAGAGGGGCGTCTACTGCAAACACCATGGTGTTTGCAGTAGACGCCCCTCTGTGATTATACGCCCAAATATCTAGTGTACATATCTACATACTTATGTGAAATTCCCATTCTGAACGAAATCACGATCAGACTTACTAGGATTAATCCATTCTCTGATGTTGTCGTATTCAACAAAATATATGTAGTAGCATCCGAAGTAAGCTTTGTTGAAGTCATTTGGTCTCATATAACCGTTGAAGCACGCAGTCCACAAGCCGATACGTTCAAATTGACTGTGTGAATCAGGAATAGATTGTATCCAAAAAGGAGACACAAAAGAGACAAAATTTGTTACAACTGCACCCAAAGTAAGCCATAGAAAAACACTGAATAAGCTGTTTGCTTTTTCTTGCCACTTCATTCAACATGGGAAACAATCCAAAAGTGCTTTCCAAAATAGTAAACATCCCACTCACGCATTTAAACAACTGTTTACCTTGCTTTCAATCGGTCAACTTCACTCCGCACTATCTGAAGCCTCTTTCCGAATTTGTTATCACTCTTTGCACGCATGCATAATGCACATAGTATACGCATGTTCGCCATCAGCTCATCGCGGACTAGAATGTGAATAGGTATCTTCACCAAAGAAACACTCAGACAGAAAATACACAGAATAGTCGTTACAAATAACGTCCATCGCAGCAACCTAAACACAGTACAAAGAGAATAACGGACGTGTGAGCAACGTGGATAGCTATACAGTTACCACCATGACATGTAATATAGCAGATTCACAAAATTTAAATGTTTAAGCGGAAAGAATGCACTCAAAGGGGTTTCAGCAGATGCCTCAAGCGGCAGTCGATAAATACATGCAAGCTATCCCCATACTATTCACCTGTAACCCCAGATAGAATGGCACAAACGGAAAAAAATGTGAAAAAATTACTTGCGGTTTGTTTACTGGCCGTAACCAGCAGATCATTAAAAGCTAAGCGAAATGATCTCTTGTAAAGGTGAATTCATACCTTCACATGTTAACGAAGGAAAACTCACCGGTGCACTAGGACTCAAGAATGTGTTCGTGGAGCCACGATCATTAATGAGCCGAGCATCCGGGCCGAATTAATACCAGTAAGTTAACCTGGCATAAAGAATCTAATAGTGTGTAGACTGATAGGAACTGTAGCAATCAGAGTAAACGGTTGGAGTTCATGGTTGATCTTCACATATGTTTATGTACACTCACTTATGGACTTCACCTCTACCGGTATTTGTAAGCACAAACAATTTCTGTACTTAACTGGTTACCGTGATGCTGAACGGATTTTACCATTTACCGCCTTCCTGTTCTCAGCTTTGGATGGGCTACTGTCTGACAGACTGAATGTATTGTGGAACATTTTGGTTCCATGTTTTTATCGACCTGTAAGCGCCTGACGTTTCGTGTTGTATATGGCGTATACAGCTAGTCATCCGAAATCGTATGTTTCTACCTTCTGGTACTAATTTCTTTCTATATGTGGTTATCTTTTTGACTCAATGGACTACAAATCATAACAGGTCTTTTTCTTTGATCGACTTCCTCCGCTGGACACCGTTTGTTTTGTCACTTTCGTTTGCTTATATCCCGCATGGCACTTGGTCGATTACCTATTTACAACACCGCTGGAATACCAGAATCGCTCCGTTCACGTGCAGCATTGCACACGCCCTACCCAGGTTGTTTGAAATTGCAAAGTTGGGGCTTTTCAGTAAATTTAGCAGGATTGGCCTCATATCGAAATATATTCAGAACATGCTCAGAAAAACATGTTTGCAATCCATATGCACGTTTTGTAAAGCAAAGGCATACGCTCGTTTGTGATGATCTATCTGTTGTATCTGAATCGGATCCCCATCTACTACATGCCTTGACGCCTATACAACACTTTCCTTCTTGGTGCGCATTAGTGTTATGGTTAGTGGTGGACGATTTTAGGTGAATTCTGACCATAACACGGACCGTGAACGGGTAAGCGTTCCGAAAACCAAAAATGTTCCGTCCATATGCTTTACGTATTCGCATCGAAACTCTGAGATGCAATTTGAGATATCTTCTCTGCCTCAAACGATTCTTCTCAACAATCTCGCTGCGTTCATGTGTTATGGAACATCGAGTTCAGTATAAATATCATCTGTGTGAAACAGGGTGATACCAACATTTTATACTTTAGGAGTGGCTTCTACTAACCCAACTGTAGGAATGCCATGCAACCAAAACCGGACACGAAAAATTAGCATCACATAGGTTAGAACTGATCGTTCACGATCTCCTGCAGAACCGCGCCGGCAGCTGGTTAGGACGAATAGGTCAGCAAGGTGAAAGCCAAATCTTCGTCTGCTCGCACGTACACCGGGGTTGTCACCTGCAACAACGCCCTCTCGGCCGCCAGAAATCCAGTGCTAGATGGAGGCGGTGAAACGAAATGCTTGGTGTTATCCATGAACAAATCCCCAAGGGGTTTCAACAATTCCCAACAATGGTGGATAAAACAACAGCAATAATTAACAATGTTTAGAACCCGACGGCGACGGTGGAAAAAATTTAAGGCACCGAATTTTTCTGGTAGAAATTCAGCACCTTCACGAATTATTTGGTGCCCCAAAATATCTATGGGGTCTACCCCAAAAACAAACTTCACCGATTCGGAGTGTTCGAACACTGCACGGAGGTGTGACGCGTGTTGAGGGGTGTCTCGGTCCGCCACGAGAGTGTCATCGTTGCAGACAAACACAAAGTTCGCACGACGGAGGACTTGATCTATGAACCTCCGAAAGGCCAGAGCTGGATTCCGTAAACCAAATGGCATACAGACAAATTCATACAATCCAACTGGAGTGGCGATTGCCGTCTTCGCCATGTCTTTCGAAGTCACGGGGATTCGATGGTATGCCCGAACTCAGTCAGTCTTTGGGATAACGGGCACATCGTGCGATTCAATAGAAAAATCGTGAACGTGGGGAATTGGGTGCCCGTTATAAGAGGTGATAATATTTAGAGCACGACAATTACCACGCAGAAACCAATCCCCGGGTGAAATTTCAGGTACCAAATGCGAGGCCAATTGCAACGACGAACACGCACCCCAAACTGACAGTGGCAACAGCGCACACTTCCATGAAATTGCCGTGTACACAACCTACTCCGTCAGCAAGACCTTGAGCAAACTAGTGGCAGTTTGTCTGGGAGCAGTTCCGTTAAAGTGGTTAGCTGCAAGGATATTTGCGAAGAATACTTTTTCCGATTTTGGACATTCTGTTGAAGTGTCACAGCTGCAAGGCTCTTGCTCACGAACATAATTCTGAGTCACCTGGCCAGCCAACCCTGCTGGTTTTGTGATAAATGTGTCCTTCTCTAAAACAGTCTGTGTGTGACGGAGCTCGCGTAGGAGATTCTGAAGCCGCACTTCGTGCAACACCGGTTTGTCAACATTTCGCTTGTTTGACAGCTGAGTCATTTGGCAAAGCAACTGTGGAAGGGTTTGATCTCCCAATTCCACGCCGGAAGGAACTTGTAGAGAGCTTCCTCTTCAAAAGTTGTCAACCATTCACTAATCGCCGATTTGTTGATATTATAAGTGGTTTCAGGTGGAGGCCCATGAATCGATGGCGTACGTGGTGTTTTTAATCATGGCAAGCACTTTCTGTTTGCTGACAATATTGAAATCGTTTACACAATCCACCAGCCCAGTACCATCGCCTTCTGTCCACAAAATATACCACAGGACCTAGTGTCATTACAATTGTAGTGCAAAACACGGATGATGACGTCCTCAGTGAACAAATCGAACATGATCACTTATGGTTGTCAAATACACAATATTCTGTCTCGTTAGATGGTTATAATTTTGGTACCGCCACCCACGTGAGAGATATAGGAATATGGCACTTCATCTCCTCTAATTTTTACGGACGGACATGTGTTCAGGTAGCAAAACCTGAAAGGACAATAGACTGCATCAAAAGGACGCTCAGTCTACCGGCTGTGTCCGGCCTCAACTTGAGTACTGCACATTTATTTACTGCCATCTACGTAAGTCTGATAGGCTTATGTTGGAAAACCCTTGACGTTCGCCTACCAAAAGCTTGCAAGTGTATTCCTCTTCATCCACCTACAGAGAACGCTTTCAAAACTTGGTGTTGATCCACTTTGGTTACGAAGAATAAAGTTGAACCCCACACCTCCGTATAAGTTCATACACTCAGACGCCAGCACTACAGCTTTTTCCGCTCACATACAACACGACACCTCATGCGGTCTAAGAAATAAGGGCTCCCCTCTATCAAGCCCTGCCATCTCGGAAAAAGATACGTGCGAACTTCTTTATTGTAAAGTATTTCTATACTCGGATTCAAATCAGACCCAGTAACAGCATTCAACATTTCAAAAGGGGCTTGGAAAGTTACCCTAGTTTCTCAAATACAATGTCTATTTTCAAGCAATGTGTATCATCTGATGACTATTTTGAAAGTTGTCCGGAAAACATTTGGCTGTCAGCTGCATACAACGTACATACTCGTCCCCGCCATAACGCTCACTTCGAAAACAGCCAGTATGAGACGGTTTATCATGCCCCTGTCATTCGCTCACACCCCATGTAGCATTCGATCTACTGCATGATCAAAAAACCGTTGTGAAATCAATATAATATTATTCGAATGCGTTGTTATGCACACATCACCCAGGTTGTTGGAAAATATAAAACTGGCAGTTATTAGTAAATTCAGCAGAATGACTTTTTATGAGCTGTACTTAACATACACGTAATTACCAGGATTCTAAGTCTTCGGATCATGATTAAAGGCAGCCAATATTAGCCGATATTACGGACTATCGTACAGAACATTCCACACGGAACTGCGAAAAATACCCCTCCCTATGGCTTACATAATCGCATTGAAACCTCAATTCGTCTCTTTTGTTGGCTCTCCCGCTTCAAACCCTCTTGTTGTTCACTTAACAACAACCGTGTGTTGTGAAATATAGATTCCAGTTCAAACGTCGTCCTTAGAAAGCAAACCGACGCGGAGCTCTTTACGGAGTTTTGACCACTACAGGATAATCATTCTAGGGGTGGCTGCTGGTCACCCAGTTATTGCGAAACAACATGACAACTGATTGACGGCCGTCCGCCACATACTGCTTGACACGCACGCCTGAAAAGATTTCGTGGCTTAACCAACGGCAGTCTCTGATCATCTCCGGCCTTAAGTCGGGTGCCACACTTGTAAACCTCTCAAGATTGTTTCTAGCCATAACCAGTTGCCCTCTGACTTGCATCGAAGCCTTCTCCAGTTCCAGTTGCCCGGCTAAGTGCTTCTTCTTCAGCTTGGCTACCGTAAGCAATAACTGAGCACTGGCATCACCCATAATACCAGCCCTGACGTTCGAAGACGTAGACCTACCAAAGATGAAGCAAATACCAGTACCACCAAACTGTGAGATTTTCTTACTCTCTGACATATTCCTGGGAGTCTGAGCATCGTGAAATTTTTCACGGATGTGGCTGAATTGTTCAACAACCGACTCTACTTTCCGCAACCGAAAACTTGGGCATTGTTACGACCGATATGTCTCTGATAAGTGTAGAGGAATAATGGCCACCTGAATCAGACGGTCTCAAACGGAGGTTCTGCAATACTATTTCGTAGGCAGCAAACTGTGGAGAACAGTCGGCTGCATACCCCCTATGTGACAATCAGTATCAACAGTAAAATGTGCCAGAAATCACAAATGGACTGCTCAACATTGAGTGAACATTACAAAGTGGATATGGAAAGTTACCTCACCAGTCCCGTTGATAATGCAAACAGGACAGCAAAGGTGCACCTCCGGTGAAGCACATCAAATCAAAGCAAACAGGTTGAACTGTGACCCCCAAACGACTAAATTAACACGTACGGGTGAGTAGGTATGGTTAAGTTGCGAAACTGGGAGCGGGTTGTATACAAAGGGGTCAACTAGAAAACGTGAGCATAAGAAGCGTCTGGGAGGAATTTTCCAAAAGATCTGGCAGTCCTGTGATACGCTCGATTGGGAGTGACCGTCACATATAATTTTTAGTGGTGCAGTTGAAAAATAATTATACAATAATATCAAAAACTCAATCTTCCAGGGAAATTGCGATAATTGCAAACCTAGTTCCGAATTATACTAACCATCGTCACACTTGACTCTGAAAGACTGGCCCAATAATACGCATGATTTCACGTAAAATTGACACCTGATCTATTTATTTTCTAAGAGTTTCTTCGAGGCAGGCTAGATTCCTGGCTGAAGCCTTTCAAAAGCTACATCCAACTTAAAAGTAACTTAATTTAACTGACAATGGTCGAATTTGCGGTTGCATCTGTTAAGAAATTGAACTTCAGAAATGTCCATAATCTGGTGGACAAACTTGTCCAGTTTGAGTTCGTTGATTTCTCCAGAAGACTAAAAACTTCAGTGCATCTTGAGTCAATAATCATTAATCAGAAGAAACCACGAGTTGGCCTCGAGATGCAGATTGTAGTTAACTCAGCACTACCTTGGCAATCTGCTGTTCATGGGCCAATCACTAACCGTGTTCTCGCTCTAGATGCCCCATCCTTTTATTGTTCAATTCTTTCTTTCCACATTTTTCCACGATGTTTATATAACTGTTTGTACCAACTCTTCGTACCCTGATTAAATTGTCAAATTTTCGGACATGTTACACACCAAGCTGCTAAGCGGCTACTAGCATTTTGCCTGTTCGCACTACCATAACATTCCGGTTATTTAATAGTGTAACCAACTGAAGAGAACGAATAAATTGTCACTCGAGCATATAACTTACAAAACGATCTTGTATTCTATCATTTTCATGTCCTAAAAGTCCAAGCTGGGATTACCTCGTTGATAGATTGTTCAGCATAGGATTTTCAGTTTTCAGAATGTGTAGAACCCTTTTATACCAATAGGATACATGAGACTTCTAATGGGTCACAGCTGTGCGAGACAATTTGGAAAACGTGAAATTTTCATACGAACGGGAGAAGTATAGCCTCGCTCACGTTGTACAGCAAAATAGCGTATGAGCTAACATTAGGGTGACTTCTATCAAGCGGAATTCTCCCACCTCTTAGCTGCCACACAAGCGGCAATTTTTAGAAAAACCTCACGTACCACATCGCAGACTAACCTTCAGCTAGCTGGAGGGAACTTATGAAATTCTGTAGTAACTTTGCGATACTTCAACTCCTTGGCGATCATACGCCCAAGATATCTCTAGGTATTTTCCCACCTTGCTCATAGCGTGCTTAAGACGCATCAAACGAGCACGCTTTGCTGCATCTCATCAGTTACCTGCTGCGGCCTGAGGGTTTATACAGCAAAGCTCAATGGACATTGTGGAGCTTTACAACAAAACCGACAAACAAACAAACGCTCATTCTCACACGCATATACCTCAGCAACCGGGGCAATCTGGTACTGATCAGTAGGTCCTTGTCTGCGGCAACAGCATAAAGTGTACACTGCATAGATAAACAGACTGGGAATAACACAACGTAACGAGCAAGTTGTAATACTCTACGTTCCAACCACCTCGGGTGGCCTTCCTCAGGAGTGTTGTAATCGGACTACGTTGTGTTATCCCCAATCTGTTCATCAATAACATGCTAAACACGACGCCCAAACTGTTCAACTTCACTCGTACTAAATTTGGTGCGGATATTGTACATTGCATACTTTCCTCTCTAACTGTATTCTTACATACTGTCCACGTCGGTTATCTTTGTACAAATGAGTGTCAATCGCTTGAGTTGAGTCGACCTGACGGTACTCTTTCGGTGAGGAAGATTCGTATCCTTGTTGTTCCCGTTCAACTGAGATCGAGGCTGCTTGTTATTAAGGGGCTCAGCAACAACGTTTGTTAATCGATTATTCTCGTTTATTCCTTTGTACAAGGCTAGTCTCTCACAAATTGGCGAGCTCGTATATTGACTCCTGCTACACATGTCGCTAAAGTTATGATTTTTCTGTAGTCCTTCTCCTATGGTCTCACAAAATATCGCGGTATTTTTTACTCCCATCTGTATTCCCTCTCTTCGTTTATATGCTTACTCATATTGGAAAAAAGCAACCACCTCAGAGTACACGGTCATGATAAAACTTCCTGAATCTAGCAATAGAGACCCTTGGTTGTGGCTCGCACAGACTTAGTACATTTTGAACTTTCAGCGAACCCACTCACAACGCAACATGCATAATTACGTCTTCTCAACTTTACCTCAGGCTTCGGTCTCAAACGTAGCGAATCCACTAATGATGTACACTTTTCAAAGCGTACGTCAGAAGCACGCTGGGGTGTGCGCGATCATCGCAGATAATCACAGGCCATACAAAATAGCAAGTAATCAATTGGCACTAAGGACGTGAAATCTGCTGACGACATGGGTGTAAGCGGAAGGAAGGTCATTGTGGGTTACAAAACTTTAACGTGCGCAGCGGGAAGAAAAACAGTTCGCTATTTCCATCTATTCAGTCAAAAATTGTGATGTTACGCTAATTTACATTTCACCAAGCTGTGTATGAGTCGATGTTATGGATAGTTCGAAGGTCATGCCGAAAAGCACTTCCAAATGCATGTTTACGGAATTTGATCGTTGATTGAGGTAAATACCGTCGGAAAAGTGCCCGGATAATACGATATTGGCGAGGGAAGAGGGAAAATTTCGAAATCTGGAGGAAGCTCGGGCGGACTCCAGCACAGGACTTCGTCGACTGCTGGAAACCATCAAAAAGTTGCAGATCCCATTGGGAATTCGGTTGCCAAGCTGAAGAAGAAGCACTTAGCCGGGCAACTGGAACTGGAGAAGGCTTCGATGCAAGTCAGAGGGCAACTGGTTATGGCTAGAAACAATCTTGAGAGGTTTACAAGTGTGGCACCCGACTTAAGGCCGGAGATGATCAGAGACTGCCGTTGGTTAAGCCACGAAATCTTTTCAGGCGTGCGTGTCAAGCAGTATGTGGCGGACGGCCGTCAATCAGTTGTCATGTTGTTTCGCAATAACTGGGTGACCAGCAGCCACCCCTAGAATGATTATCCTGTAGTGGTCAAAACTCCGTAAAGAGCTCCGCGTCGGTTTGCTTTCTAAGGACGACGTTTGAACTGGAATCTATATTTCACAACACACGGTTGTTGTTAAGTGAACAACAAGAGGGTTTGAAGCGGGAGAGCCAACAAAAGAGACGAATTGAGGTTTCAATGCGATTATGTAAGCCATAGGGAGGGGTATTTTTCGCAGTTCCGTGTGGAATGTTCTGTACGATAGTCCGTAATATCGGCTAATATTGGCTGCCTTTAATCATGATCCGAAGACTTAGAATCCTGGTAATTACGTGTATGTTAAGTACAGCTCATAAAAAGTCATTCTGCTGAATTTACTAATAACTGCCAGTTTTATATTTTCCAACAACCTGGGTGATGTGTGCATAACAACGCATTCGAATAATATTATATTGATTTCACAACGGTTTTTTGATCATGCAGTAGATCGAATGCTACATGGGGTGTGAGCGAATGACAGGGGCATGATAAACCGTCTCATACTGGCTGTTTTCGAAGTGAGCGTTATGGCGGGGACGAGTATGTACGTTGTATGCAGCTGACAGCCAAATGTTTTCCGGACAACTTTCAAAATAGTCATCAGATGATACACATTGCTTGAAAATAGACATTGTATTTGAGAAACTAGGGTAACTTTCCAAGCCCCTTTTGAAATGTTGAATGCTGTTACTGGGTCTGATTTGAATCCGAGTATAGAAATACTTTACAATAAAGAAGTTCGCACGTATCTTTTTCCGAGATGGCAGGGCTTGATAGAGGGGAGCCCTTATTTCTTAGACCGCATGAGGTGTCGTGTTGTATGTGAGCGGAAAAAGCTGTAGTGCTGGCGTCTGAGTGTATGAACTTATACGGAGGTGTGGGGTTCAACTTTATTCTTCGTAACCAAAGTGGATCAACACCAAGTTTTGAAAGCGTTCTCTGTAGGTGGATGAAGAGGAATACACTTGCAAGCTTTTGGTAGGCGAACGTCAAGGGTTTTCCAACATAAGCCTATCAGACTTACGTAGATGGCAGTAAATAAATGTGCAGTACTCAAGTTGAGGCCGGACACAGCCGGTAGACTGAGCGTCCTTTTGATGCAGTCTATTGTCCTTTCAGGTTTTGCTACCTGAACACATGTCCGTCCGTAAAAATTAGAGGAGATGAAGTGCCATATTCCTATATCTCTCACGTGGGTGGCGGTACCAAAATTATAACCATCTAACGAGACAGAATATTGTGTATTTGACAACCATAAGTGATCATGTTCGATTTGTTCACTGAGGACGTCATCATCCGTGTTTTGCACTACAATTGTAATGACACTAGGTCCTGTGGTATATTTTGTGGACAGAAGGCGATGGTACTGGGCTGGTGGATTGTGTAAACGATTTCAATATTGTCAGCAAACAGAAAGTGCTTGCCATGATTAAAAACACCACGTACGCCATCGATTCATGGGCCTCCACCTGAAACCACTTATAATATCAACAAATCGGCGATTAGTGAATGGTTGACAACTTTTGAAGAGGAAGCTCTCTACAAGTTCCTTCCGGCGTGGAATTGGGAGATCAAACCCTTCCACAGTTGCTTTGCCAAATGACTCAGCTGTCAAACAAGCGAAATGTTGACAAACCGGTGTTGCACGAAGTGCGGCTTCAGAATCTCCTACGCGAGCTCCGTCACACACAGACTGTTTTAGAGAAGGACACATTTATCACAAAACCAGCAGGGTTGGCTGGCCAGGTGACTCAGAATTATGTTCGTGAGCAAGAGCCTTGCAGCTGTGACACTTCAACAGAATGTCCAAAATCGGAAAAAGTATTCTTCGCAAATATCCTTGCAGCTAACCACTTTAACGGAACTGCTCCCAGACAAACTGCCACTAGTTTGCTCAAGGTCTTGCTGACGGAGTAGGTTGTGTACACGGCAATTTCATGGAAGTGTGCGCTGTTGCCACTGTCAGTTTGGGGTGCGTGTTCGTCGTTGCAATTGGCCTCGCATTTGGTACCTGAAATTTCACCCGGGGATTGGTTTCTGCGTGGTAATTGTCGTGCTCTAAATATTATCACCTCTTATAACGGGCACCCAATTCCCCACGTTCACGATTTTTCTATTGAATCGCACGATGTGCCCGTTATCCCAAAGACTGACTGAGTTCGGGCATACCATCGAATCCCCGTGACTTCGAAAGACATGGCGAAGACGGCAATCGCCACTCCAGTTGGATTGTATGAATTTGTCTGTATGCCATTTGGTTTACGGAATCCAGCTCTGGCCTTTCGGAGGTTCATAGATCAAGTCCTCCGTCGTGCGAACTTTGTGTTTGTCTGCAACGATGACACTCTCGTGGCGGACCGAGACACCCCTCAACACGCGTCACACCTCCGTGCAGTGTTCGAACACTCCGAATCGGTGAAGTTTGTTTTTGGGGTAGACCCCATAGATATTTTGGGGCACCAAATAATTCGTGAAGGTGCTGAATTTCTACCAGAAAAATTCGGTGCCTTAAATTTTTTCCACCGTCGCCGTCGGGTTCTAAACATTGTTAATTATTGCTGTTGTTTTATCCACCATTGTTGGGAATTGTTGAAACCCCTTGGGGATTTGTTCATGGATAACACCAAGCATTTCGTTTCACCGCCTCCATCTAGCACTGGATTTCTGGCGGCCGAGAGGGCGTTGTTGCAGGTGACAACCCCGGTGTACGTGCGAGCAGACGAAGATTTGGCTTTCACCTTGCTGACCTATTCGTCCTAACCAGCTGCCGGCGCGGTTCTGCAGGAGATCGTGAACGATCA
>QNGE01001206.1:0-67168 GCA_008508345.1 Paragonimus westermani
CAAGAGGAAGAGTATATAATGCTCGTGTGTGCTCTATGGTTCGGTTCGGATAAGTCGCCTGTTTGCGTTTGATCATCGTTGCCTCCGCCAGTCAAGCGACACTGAGTGGACTGGTCGCGTGAGCAACACAGTCGTTGGCCGGCGCGTATTCCGGAACACTGGGGATGCGCGATCATTTGGTCAACTCGTCGCGTTCCACAGCTTGTGATGGTAGGGCCATGTACTCTGCATGCCAGCTGAGCATTTGCCGTATCGGGTATGATATACTGAGACTACCAACAGCTGGATGAAAGCGCGTGTTGGTCAAGCAACAACGCGGCCAAGAAATACGACGGTCCTGACTGATCCATTGAGCAGAGTGGGTGATTGTCGCTTGCCAGGCTGGGATCCACGTGATCACTCAAATTATCGGTTGAAATAGCTATCCGTGGATGGGGTACCCACGCCCATGCCATTTCTAGTCTTTTCGCCTAATCTCCTTTCACTAATTCTCAACCATCCTAGTACCGTTTTCTTCTGGTACATTCCTCCTCATTATTGAAATGAGCGGCAGCCCGGGCCACGGTACCTTCTGGTCACGCTGATGGCTGTTATAACGATAATAATATGTTAATAATAAAAACTGGAGTGACACGATAGTTTTAAACTAACCTCCCTAATGTCATCCTGATTCCGTTTTAGTATTGATCCCTACATTACAGAGAACTGCGCCAAGCAGAAATGAATGCTGCTGACTCCAAATGGATGACATTTCCTAGGAAACATCCAGCTCTCTAACAGGCGAGGCAAGTGCACTTCCGATGTTCAAAACAACTAGTCTGTTGACCACCTGACGTGTCGAGGTGGGACTTCTAAATAGCAGTTTCATTTTTTGAATTTGGATGGGAGGGCACACGTGATCCTTAAAAAGTCTCATTTAGACACGCAAACCATAGACCAGGAAACAATAATGTGGTTTTTAAAAGTGTTTAGCCATTTGAAGGTTGACTTTTCAGCATTACTATTAAACGATAAGGACACTGCACACAGTGAATTCCTTTCACGAGATGAATTAGTTGAATGAAACCAGAAACGCCATGCTACAGGAGTAGTTTGACGGAGGATTTCACATCTATAAAATTGCTTACTAGAGATTGTTACTTTCCTTAAACCAGTTTCAAACCATAAAAGCGTATTATGACTAAACCTCAGTACTGGTGAGCAGTAGTGGCTTTTTAGTTGATATGACCTGAACATCACTCACAGCTGATTACAAGTCTCGCATTCCCACAGATTTTCTTTGAAACGAAGAACTATGTTCGAGTTTCGCCCATTTTAGAGATTGTTACAACTGACGAACTATGTTCGAGTTTCGCCCATTTTAGAGATTGTTACAACTGACGAACGCTAAAAACAGCTAAACTCGAGTACAGCACTGCTTTAGAAAACCCCAAACCATTTTTGGTGCACATGTTCTTTCACTACCAGGACAACGAAGACGTGAAAAACATTTCTTCAGATGCACAGAATGGACCTGAGTCTTATGATAACAATCACTTTAGCGTTCCAAGGAAGACGGGAATTGGCCATCGTACAGAATACCCCGAGACCTTGAGCTAGGTTGATTGCGGATCAACAGTAAGTGCCAGGCGTTAGATATCACAGCTTAAGGCTACCGCATCTTGCAAAGTCGACGAGGAGTGTTTGATTTTGTAGACGATTAATTGGCATTCTTAGCACATAGAGCAAATACCCAACTTTGCGCACCATTGAAGATTGATAAAATGAACACACTTGAATGTCACCATCAAATACTCGTTTCCTAACCAATTATTTTAAAATACATTTTGGAAATTGACTTCCGTCCACTGGTTGCGACCGTTTCAGCAAACCACAAGAATCTTGGGTAAGAATTGTGTAAAAGGATGGGTGTGTATGTGGTCAGGACGTGCTTAGCGACAGAAGAAATTGGCTGTTTACCTGTTTCAGTGACATTGCCGTTGTCCGGTAGCAGACTTCTGTACCCACTTAGGTAAATGTTACTTCACTCTGAAGATCAAGCACCTTTCCATTTTGCCTAAGTAACTCGTTCGCCGGATACATACAAATTGGTGGCACCAATAGGTTGATCTTTGATTGAAAGTACTGGTAACTTCAGAATCCGACCGTTTACAAGGAGTTCAGCATCATTAAACTTTCCCTTAATTGAACTTATCAATCGCCGTGTTGTTTGAAGCATGACATGATCACCCGCCTGAATCATCCCATTCTCAGCTCTTCAATGTGTTGTGGTATTGAAAAAACTTGTAGCTAGTTACGTTTGGGCATGCTGTTTCTGGCTTGGGTTCGATTTCTCATAACTGAGCCTCATCCAAATTAACTAGTCTGCCTAATTAGTAACACGACCAGTTAAGTGTTGCGTAAGTGTAAACATACATAGGTGAAGCTAATGTTGCCTCCGAGAGACACTCTGATAAACAAACCATATCAAGTTGTGGATTGCAGCCCCTTTGCTGGTCATCAAAACAATTCAATGGTGCTCACTGTTTAACACAAATATGCCGATTTTGACCGTTTGGTCTAAATGCTTGCCCTAACCAATGCAAGGTGCGCATTTTGCATACGAAGTGGTCGCAAAGTGGTCCCTAGAACCAGATGAATGGATTCATAAAAGAAACAGAACGACATTCAAGTATAAGAAAACCCACGATTGCTGCGCGCTTGATAATTTGAGCCACGTCGAGACATCCATCTCGATCCAAGGTCAACAAACAATCAGCAACCATTGGATGCCAGCTAAACGATACAAGCGGGGTAGTTGACCGTCCAGATGCTGACCACATAAAAACAAAACGGGAGTAGAGGTTAGAAATATACTGATAACACAAGTCACGTACCAACAGGAAATCGGTCGGGGATGTGATAACGTGAACAACCTTAACCTGATCGGTTGAAATCCGCCACGGAACGTAGGTAGAGAAAACAGTGAAAGAAAGCGATTATGTTCCGAAAAAACAGTAATCTGGTGGCAATGAGTAACGTACAACAGGACGACGGAGAAATAAGTGACAGTAGAGTTGAACTGGGAAGGCAAAAAATGATGGTCAAACTAGGCACATACACTACCCTCCTCAATTAAATAGAACACAAACGGTTTACACAGATGTTTTCACTCCTTTCCTTACATTCAGTTAGTGTGATCACGAATTTTTTTCCCGGTGTGTTCTCAGAAGTTCACCGCTCAGCGATCAGACATGTCTTTTCATGCACCATCAAGAAAACTCGGAGAAGGCATCAAAAGGCGGTCGGTTGTGCGAACCGCTTGTAATGCCCTAAGATCAGTCACGTGTAAGCTGCAGGGATTGCTATGAATTACTCAAAGGTGCGCTTGATCTGTTCAATGGCAAGCTACAGTAGTCACTATCGATGGGTCGCATCCGAGTGCGGCGAAACAAAAAGTGGTCGACTTCAGCCAATAGTGAGTAAATCCATGAGCGGTGTCACTCAAATGACCGCAAATGGGATCCCAATAATTTTCAGGTATACGGTTGGTGGAGAGGTTTGTAAATTATTTTGCAAAAACGTCTGTCATTGGCGGTTAACAAAATGGATAAATGGATTCAACAGGTCAAAAAGATAACAACACACACGTATTGAAGAATAAGCAAAGCCCTGACATCGAGTGGAGCACACACATTGGTCGGGCCATCATGATCGTCCAGTCTCAATTCGATTGGTCATAACTAGAAAAGCTGTGGTCAAACAGACCACCAACATTAGATGCCAATGATAGAATGGTCGTTACTGCATGTGCGATACGCTTCAATAGCATACCGAGGAACGCTACGAACAGAAAAGTGAAGGCAGTTCCATACATAACAGATGAGCGATAAAACATCCTATAGGGAACCCTGTCCGGACAATTGTGGTTTGCATATACTGGACTAGTTTGCTGCAAGCTTACATCGTTTTCATCTACATTGAATGCCTGACACTGATCGTCCGAACCGGCTCAATCTCTACAGTGAGAGAGATATGAACAAATTCACCTCACGCAAAATTGATGATCAGTCGGGGAAGCGTAACAGCTGAATTGACCGTTTGCGGAACTCAACTCAGATTAGTGGGTGAGGTAAGATGTGGTTGACACCCAGTGACATTGTGACTCGGCGTACCAATGGAAATGTGAACAATGAGTCAGCACAGCAGCAGGACCACACGAGAGATCTGTCCAAAGTAGATGCCTGGGCTAACTGTGCAGGCAGGCAACGTTCTAGCCAATTGTACCAACAAAAGAACCAGTGATGATATTTACTATACCATTGCCTCAACCAAAGATGCCAGTTCTTTCGAATCAGCTACTAAAAATACAGCCTCAAATAAGCACACTGTTTGTGGTTAGCTCGCCTGTGAAAAACAAGTCTAACCTTCCAGAGGTCATGCCAACAGTAAGTTCAGACAGAAGACCCATCGAAAGCTACTCAAAATCCCCTATAATTGCCGTTGGAATTAGCGCTGGTTCGACCGGATCATGCCTTTCGCTTTTCCATAAACCAGTAAGGGAGTTTCTTGTACCGCTTGCTGTACAAGTCTTATCAAAGCTTTCTGCTTAAGTGACGATTTTAATTAACTGGCACTGGCGGTTTTGTTGGATGCTGACTGGGTAATCAGGCATCCATCGCGTTTCGATCAACCATTTGGATGTTCTCTTCTGTAGACCTTTTTACTTGAGGTGATGCTTAGCACGTAGTGATGATCAGCACCTTCCAAACTGGGCAGCAGTAGAAAGTCGCCGTAGGCTCGAACGCATCTGTGTACAATTGACCGAGCTATTCTTTCATCAAAGCTTCAAGTTTAAAGTGGGTGATCCAATTTTGGATCGCAGTATTAATCATCCCGTGTGCGTTACTTGCAAGTGAGGACGATCACAAAATTAACCAAACATGGTCAGCCAGATTACCTTTTTTGGTGGCATAATTGTGCTCCCACCGAGAGTGCAAGATTTAGAGGAACCACAGGCGTGGAATATACCTAAACTGTACACAGAACCCTGTCGTGAACAATTGTTACACAATGATCATAATCAACATGATGAATTCATCATGGGATACTTTAGATATTCTGTTTAACAATGAAAAACGAATGTGGTAGTGTGTAGCACATATTAACGAAATTAACCATAAAATGAGCTTCCATAATTTCTTTTTGAGATTTATGTCACTTATTACATTCAAGGAACGTTTACTCTTTGTTGAGACAGGGAGGACTGGACATGAAAAGCACATCAGATTAGCCACTCACGGAAAACAGTGTGTTCTAGGGGGGTTTGTTCAGATTCTTCCAGTGGTTGCAGAAACATCGGATAAGTATAGTAGAGTTTTACGGTGCTGGAATCGTTCACGAGAACACCAAGCCAAGCTTCTCTGGTTGAGAGATTTCGAAGAAAAAAAAGAAGACAGGCAGTGGTTGATCAGGCATCCACTATCTGTGGATCAAAACTGACAACAGATCTGTCACAGCGCGCATTTCAAATTAGAGTAGTAAAGATTGCACAACTAGAAAAAGTTAGTGCTCAATGGTATCCCACTGACTTACGGTGTCGGGCATAGCAGTATGAAGCACTATAATTCTCATTCACCATACAGCTACAAGTGACGTCAAAATACTGTCGTTCGGTTCGAAGAAACTTAATAAGCCGTTCCGGTATTTAAAAAGCCGCGAAAATCCCAGTTAGAAATGGGTGAAATCACTAGTTTCCATGTGATAAGAGCAGGCAGAAACGACAGTTGTCTTCGTGGATGGACTCCCAAAATTCCGTCGGATAATGGACTAGAAATGAGGCATTTTTACAAGGATTTTCAATTTTTACCCAGAGATGTCTCAAACTGCTCAAACACATTATGAGCAATTTTGCGTTATCCGCTTTTCTGTAAATGCTTTTTTGACAACGGCGAATGCCTTTCCTTTGGGTTGGACAACAGTTTGGTTGATGATAGTCGCAGTCAGTAGATGACAAGTAGGATAACTCGTAATAAACTTCTAGACAGACTCACCCACATTTACAGCTGACTTAGGAAATAATTCCACTGATGCAAGACCTTTCGGTGAATCAGTCGTAAGATCGCACACCGTTTTGAAACAACGTTAAAATATTCCGTACGCAGGGTATGAAACAGCCAAAAAGAACACGATGCTCATAGTACCCTTTACGTGTAGAAGAAAATGGTTTATGCATCAGGTGCACTTGTGCCAGTGAGATGGCTGGCGTCATACGATTCGGATTAGCCTGTCACAGTGACCGAAGCCAAAGGACGCCTGCGCTTATCCATCGCTGCAAGTAGCTTGCGCTGCACCACTTTCAGTTGCACCCACACACCACATATCCAGTGTAAACCCGAAGGAATAAGACCGGGAGGTGTGCCAGTGAGGCCTTTGTGTCCAGACAGTCAATGCCAGTAAGATACAAACACGCACACATCCCAACTGCTCCTGAAGCACACTCAAACATGAATCCCATGGGCACCGAATACCTGCTTAAGCGGTAGACACAAATTTTCTCAAAACCAAACAAAAGAACAACGAAAAACTTAAAAAGTAGTTAGCGACGATAACCGGTGAGCAGCAGACACTCATTCTCACTATAATCACCACTGTCAACATTCATACACCATTAACGTACGGTTTGATTTCGCTCAACAGCGTCCTCACATCCACTCGGGAGCACTGACTCCGGTTGTACTTACGAAAACAGGTATACTAACGCCGAATGGCCACCTTCGGTTGGCGTGGATCACATAGTCTGATGAAGCCCGACCAGCTAAAGAGGCCAAACTTACAAGTCAACCGCTGATCATGAGTGCTGGTGAGTACGAATGCGCAGGAAAGAGATGGGAAACAGCTGTTCAAGGCTAACCGGGATGATCTTCACTTCGTCATCCCCCAAGGGATTGGAGTCGCTCATCTCGCGATAAAGTCACTCAAACAAAAACAGTCGGTAGTGATGAGAAGAAGCTTACACCGCGTCCCGGTAATCGGCAAGAATTCGCCTGTGCTGTATGCAGTATGTCGCAAAAAAGTTACCAACTCAAAGGAGACCACAATCGTGATGAATCGCCCACCTTCACTGTTGCAAAGAGTACAGGAAATTTACGGACCTGAGGAGACCGAGAGTGTTTATACACCTGAGTTTGCTTCAGACGCTTCAGGGACAAGGAATTTAATCGATTGACATCTTCAGTTTCACAGATCAAACAGTAATAAGACCGCAAGTGTTAAAATGTATCGGGCATACTTCAGCATGCAGCAAACAACAGCAGGTTAACAGATCGAAAGATCACAAGCACCTCCATCCTACTGCAAAGATTCGATGACTAAAATTGATATCTTGAGCGTGGATGTCAAGTCCGCGCCTGAATTCACCCATTGCCAATCCAACGGATCACCTGACACAGTAGTTCAGACGGGTCTGTCATGAAGTGACCGGTTGAGGTAACCAAACGCTTATTTTTAAATGGGCAATGGGGTTAATGAATGAGTCCATAGATTAATGCTATTTTTCTGATAACAGAACGCTGCACTACGAACTGTCCCAGTTGACGTAACCTACTTGTGTAAGATAGTGACCGAAGTTTCGAAACCTTTATTGTGATTTTTCACTGAACTCTCTTGATAAGAACAATGCTCTTCACGAGATAAGAGTGGCAAGCTTCGGCTACGAGTGATGAGATAAGTGTGGACAACGGAGACGAAAGAACAAGGACAGACAACACGTCACGATCATAAATGAGCAAGACATAATGACCACTCAAAGCGAAAAGAAGATAATCAAACAGATGAAAATTGGCAAACGATGATGAAAATCCAGCTTTATTCAGAGGCACAGACAAAAATTATGGAAAAATCGTGAACACGCAAGCCTGCACTGTGTGAGAAGAAAAAAGGACAGCAAAAAGTACGTACGCAGGAGAAAAGTCATCTAATAAACGGGTGCATATTGCGAGGTTGTAAAGTAGACTTACTTTAAAGGGCTCCACTTGATTTGACAAACATCGTGCTGCTCCGTGAATGTGTACACCTGTGACGAACAAGTGATTTATCAAAAACGATTTACAGAGAAGAGGGAGGAACAAAGAGCACTGGTTAAACAACGGATACAGACCGCATTAGCAATCGGTGATACGCATGCAGTTACGATACTGCGTTTTGAGCACACATGTGCGTTCACACTCCTACACACCGATGAAGTCATCTCGACTAGTGATGAAACGTCTGATCTAAATGCTAAACCTCAGCAAAACATTGGGTGCCTGAACTAGGGGATAATATCCATGTAAACCGGAGGGTTCTCACTGAAGTGTGAGCTGCGAGACAATGTCCAATCCACATACAAACCAGCAGGATGGGCGTCAAGCTCCAGTTTGACATATAATTTGAGATTTTAACTGACCACCTCACTAGATCAGTGTTTATCATAGCAGATTTAGGATGATCCCATCCGTCCGTCGTGAGAGAAAAGATACTACTGACCCTTCGCGACGATCCCACAGCAACTACTGTGCCTATCCAATCCAGGAAAAACATCCTGTACTGCAGTGACAAAAGGTGAACACCGCGCAGCGGTTGCTCGATCAAGCAACCGTAACGATCTGCTACCAGGTTCTTCCAGAATGTGATATTGATGATACCAATCTTCGTAACACGCTTACATAAACTTTCATAGCGCAAGATTGGTCTTTCACGGGGTTTACAACCAGTGAAGAGTTTACCGTGCCACATGTGTTCAAGGATTCAACAGCATTCCATTCCATTCACACGTCCCAGCCATCAAAATCGTCTCTTATCGACCGAACCAGACATACTTGGAATGCCTGCTTTATCCAACAAGTCACTGTTCGATATTCAGTTTTGCCACTTGACACCAAGGGCTCGACTTAGTCAGCGCAACTGGAATGCATTTAGGTGGTAGTACCGGGTCCGGACCTGGTTGTCACGCAGTGCACTAGGCAGACAAGTTGGGTATACTGTCAAGACATCATCGATGACAATCAAGGTACTGATGCTGCTGCCTTGACTTAAACTGATTCAATTTAGGAGGGCAAAGGAAAAAATTTGGTATGTTACTTCCCACAAGTAAGTTGGCAATTCATGCCTGTTAAATAGGAACCGCCAAGACCAAATCAATCAATGGTAACGAACACATGGTTGGATATTTTTCCCGCTTTTGTTATCTCATTCTGTGTGTAATGTTAGCCACATTCCAACCTATACGTTGTCGATTAAGACATTTTTAATTCATCAGACGAACTGTCAATTTGTGCTTGCATTGACGTTTTAATTAAATTCTCGGTGGTGAAGTGGATTTACTAAACGCTTCGTCACACGCTTTTTCACTGAACGAAGCAACTGAGCAGAACAGATGGATGAGATTCCGCATTCTGAAGTTGCGTGGATTGACCCACATTAACTGACCTCATGGGAACGTACACAAATCCAATTTAACCTGGGCACAGCAGCTACTCTATTGAAGGAACAAATGAGGTATACTTAAAAAGACAACTGGGCGAATGCATCGCTTAAGTCGATAACACTTTTGTGATCATATGTGTAAGTTGGAGGTCACCTTATCGTTCATTTTAAGAGGTTGCTATCGCTGCACAATTTTCGTGTTATTCCAAACAATCAGATCGGATTAAAAGCGAAATCAAAGATGGACTCCACGTGGAAAATTCCGAAATAGAACACTGTGACAGCAAAGTCCACACGTCCTGAGGGCCTCTGAACAGCGGTAGAGAAGGATGGCTACTGAGAACCTTGTGGGTTCATCGTGTCAAGGAAGATAGGAGTTAAACAGCAAATGATGAAGGAAAACCAGAAAAACGGCTGGCGTATATCAAGAAGCGTAATGTTCCATGACCTAGGAAATTAATATATGGATAGACAACACGTTAGCCAGTTATACTTTATTGGTATGAGTGCCATAAAAAGGTTATTACTTTTCTCTCATTATCGAAGGCTTAGCAGACTAGAACGGCATAAAGGACAAGCACGTATAGTTTCATCACTGACCGAGTAACGTAAGGAATGATGTTTACTGTGAACATTGTGACGATGTGCTTGGTTGACAAGTCAGCGGAGTCGGCTGGCTTGATTTAGCGAACCTCCATTCCATCTGACGATGGTCGTTTATGCATTCAGAAGAAGGGCAGCAGACATCAACTGGAATCAATGTTTCCTAAAACCTAATGTAACAAATGTGCCGTGCAGGTGTTAGAAGTCGTTTCGACGGACGGAAAATAGGAACGGTTACATCGAATGGTGTTCTGTGCGCGTGAAAAAGGTTGATCAAGTTGATTACCATAGAAAATTCACAAAGCATGCAACAATACACCCGAACCATCGCAAACGCTTATTTGTAAGGCTCGTTTGTCTCAGTGTCCACTGTCAATAATAGAGATACAATGCCCTTGTTAAAACGTCTCATACAGAGGATGCTCGGTTTTGGCCGGTGATAGCTGTCTCGTATCTTGCCAGTGCTACTATTTGTCACCATTATAAACTCATACGTAGTATACTATAATGTTCGCCAATACTACTGAATAGTATCGCAAACATCAACATTGACATGCTACAACTGTCCAAATGATAAAACTGGCGGATATTGCAAAACAACATCACTGGACCATACACGTGTCGTGAAGTCAGCCATATAAATGTGAAACGAAATAACGTGATAACTCTGAGACACGACCGGTCTGAAAGTCTGAAAGCCGTTGAATATTCTAACACGACAAGAATAGAACAGTATATGGAATGATTGTTTGTGGTCCATTTTACGACACTGGAGCTCACAAAATCATTTTTCATAACGAAAGGACAATTTTTGTATAACAATGCATTACTCGGGTGATCAATCGGTTTCCGATTATTCCAGAACAGTTGTTAGTTCCTTATTTGCAAAATTAACAGCCATGATGAACATTAAGTTTGAGCGAAAAAGTTGTATGCACGACGATCGGCGATAATGACCAGTGCAAACAATCGCTACGTAATGATTACTAACAAAAAAAACAGTGGTTTTGACTGTTCGAGACTTACCGGTTTTTCGAGATTATTCAACTTCCATAGAGAAACCCGGGACTAGAACAAAGAAGAATAGAACAATGTGGACCACAGCAGACACCACCATACAGAACTCGTCAGGTTGACAAAAAATTCCTGGGACAGAGCACTCGAGATAGAAATCGGCTGAAGCGGCATGCTGGGGAATTTTACAGGAATAGGACATTTTCATAGTTAAATGTGCGCCCACATGCAAGCGAATCGATTCGACCCTTAGCTAGGTCACGAAGGTAGCTACCTGCATCAAACGGCAGTACACACACACATTGGTGGAAGGCTCAACTCCACAACAGACCACATCGTTCACAAGGCAATGGAAATGGAAGTGGTCAGCTCCAAATCACTTGTCTGAAAATTACTGTCCATGCAGGTTGTCAGTGAAGTAAGTGTACTTAACTGAAATACTACTCAAAAGCCGTCTTAGTGTACGGAGTCTGAAAACTGATAGCTTGTGCAACATCCTCCACGGACTGGTAAAAATCCCTACACGCTGGGAACAGCCAGTCCTCTGTACTGGTTAGTCTTCAGACTTCTATTTCTGAGCGTCCGTATATGACCTCATATCACTCAAACTGCTTGACGGTCGCCCTTCAGTCTGCCTTCAATAATTTCAGGATTCACCGTCTCGGTAACCCTGTTACACATAACGGGCAGTTGACGAAGCATAAATACAAACGAGCAAACCGCCCACATGCACGGCCCAGCTCTTAGCACGAGCAAATCGTCAGTGAATGATGGTCCGGGAACACGAATTCACAGGCATGCAATGAATGGACACTGATCTTATTACAAGTGGACGACGCAATATATCCAGCCACAGGAGATGCGTCAGCCCTATGTTCCCACATCACATCTTATTGACGGTAAGAGAGAACTAGACTTTAGAAGGCGAATACGAGGTCAGAAATATCAAATACAATCCATGGGATACGGAATTCAGGTTTGTTTGAACAACCCCTGTCTCCATGTGACATTCAGAGTCAAAATTTTAGATATCCACAGCAGCATTTCTAATGGTCTCGGCAGGTCGGAGGTTGTAGTGAACACATGCGTCATTGGTGGAATGCTGTCGTTGTCTTCTCTGTTACCTCGTCTAGTTGTAATTCGTGTCAATTTGGACACAGGACATTCGGCCAGGACATTCGTTTGAAGTGACGGTCGTCAGCGGGCCGACATGGCAGGTCTCGAACCCGTCCCTGTAGGATGGATGTTTCCCATGGCTACGACCAAACGGTCTTGTGCTGTTTTGAATATATATATACCAGGGACGTTTGATGCCCAAGCTAAACACAGGCAACACAATACGTCGCGTACCAAAATACGTTTTGGAGAGTAAACGGCAAAACACAGAACTTAAGCAACCACAAATGTTTACCTCTTGAAAACAGCCTCAAAGATGATGCCGTTCAACCCACGATGAGCGGCGATAAGAAAATGTAAGATGAATATGATATTAGCCTGAATAGCTGGAAATTCTATTTAACTAAGAAGGCAATAAATCAGCTGTCAGTGAGGTTAAGTTTCCAATGCATGATTTGCTGAAATGACCATCAGAGAAGGTCAGATGATGATGCGCAACCTCGCTGAGGATGAAATCGGGACACAGACAGTAATCTGATACCACATCAAGTTTGCTCACCTCAAAATATGAGGCAATTCTCGTGGTGCAAAAAGGGTCAACCGTTAGGCCATGCACAGCCCTTGTTGAAGTCATTTGGCACGGTTTAGAAGGATCTGTCACAACGGAAACAAACAGAAACATTGCAATACAGCAAAGAGAATCGTCTTAACCAGTAGGATTGGTTACGTACAATTTTCTAGCAGAGGTGTTGTTAGTGAACAGAAGGAGGACAGACGGCTTTGTTATAGGTTCCAGCATTTGCATCCGCTTTCGGAAAGGTTGACGATATACAAATTAAATGTACTTAAATTCATACTGTAGGCATCACAACCATTTACATCAATAGTAAAAAGCGTTCGGCCCGTGTCAGCGCAATTTTGTCTCAGTATATAAGCCATTGAAGGGCATTTGAAGTTTTTTTTTTAATACCGCTCACAACCGACCGCAGCTTGCACGTTCACAAAAAACTTCACCTGACCCAGTTCGAAATTACGCACCAGATTCACGTCCCACCAGTGGTACAGCTGGCTCATGAGACGTTTAATTTTTATACAGATGACAACCTGAACTCTGGGCCCGGTGATTGTGTAATCAGCGTACCAACGAATAACTCGTTCAACTTATGCTAGGCATGCAAAAACTATAACGTCTGAACGTTGAACTACGGTTCTACATGAACAATGCTCGGGCTGTTTATTCGTATCGAAAGAAAACAATAGCCATTTTGCAAGTTCAAATCGGTAATCCCGTGATCACGAGTGTGGATTAGCCAAAACTACCAGACATACCACCTGAATTGATATGGGTTACAAATGGACAAACTTAGGCAAAGAAATGAGTAGTAGATCATAAACCTAAATCCAGATAGATCCTAAATTTTGGTTTAAACAACTATCGGTATAACCGTGGAAAAACCTCAGTCTCAGAAAGATTCGAGTCAGTGTCGAGAGCGGCTGTTTCGGACTACCAGAGATTTTGCTCACAGACAACGACTCTCAGTTAATCTCTTTCATCTTCGAAAACTACTGCCAACGGCTAAACACCCAACACATGTGACCTCCAGTTTACCACTCTCAGTCGAACAAGCTGAAAGGTTTGTAGACACCTTGAAGCGATCGTTGTGGAAGGTCAGAGGAGAAGGTCCCCCAAGTCGTTTTACAAACTGTCTTGACCAGTTACTGGACAACCCCAAATCCGAACGTCCTAGACGGCAAATCATCGGCAGAATGCATGTTCAATACAAAACTGAGAAAATCCTATGATATTGTGATTCCGCATTCAAACAGGAGGGGGGACGCAATGAAGGAATGGAAAGACAGTACAATCGAAGACAAGGAGCTCGTGCATGACACCGCATGATCGGCGATTTGGTCGTTATACGCGTTTCAAGGACCGCTGAACTGGAAAAGAATAATCGTCCAACGGAAAGGTTCAGCCCCTTATGACTTGAAATTCGGCGAAGCCACATGTGTGCGGCACGCAAACCACATTAGCCGAAACTGAGGAGATGCACGGTGCGACCCGGTAGGACCAACCGTACAACTCGATATATTGCTGGAGGCAATCGACTTGAAGAAGAAAGAATGACCTACCAAGACCGAACACTCGACAGAGCCGACGTTACAGTTCCACGACGCTGAGCACAAGTAACTCTTGAGATGGAAACGACAAACGAACAAATACGGTGAACTGATCAAACCTATTCAAGTCGATCCATGGAAGCAGTCCTATGAATGAACCAGAAAATCTTCCAAGGGGAGCTGTTGGGGAATCCACTTTTTTCATCCAAAACCGCCTCCTTCCTCGAAAAACAGATTTTACGCAAACCGAATGAGCGGAAACGTTGTGAACAGTCCAGAGTTAACCGTCATTTCTTCACCTGTTCCACATCTATTCTGCTATGCTCATTGGCGGTATAATGACCTTAACAACTATTTTTAGTAAATGCCCTTCGATTTTCTGCTTCCAGAATGCTCGTAAGTCGCTATGCGTCATATGAATACCTTGTAATGTTCTTCTTGTTACACACTTTGTTGGAGCGGAACAAGGTTGCATTTTGTCCCCATCTTTTGGTTTGTCTTGGGAGCAACTAACGGGGGCAGTTGCGTTATTTGCGGGAACAATATTTCCCGTGTTAATCATTACGAGGAGGAGAACCCGATTTCTATCAAGCGAATTACTATACCGTGAACAGTCCAGCGTTTTCTTTCGAGGGTTCACAACACATCTACACTGTATATGTTCACAAAGAGAGCTAGTAGGCAATGACCAAATGCTTTGAGGTTCTATCGATGAATCCACATATCTACCCATGCCCATTATGGCTAACGAAATACACTGATCTTTTGTTGTGTGCCTCAGTGGGTCGTACACCGACTGGGTACAGTCGCCTTAGACGACTTGGGCAAAATCCTCCAGAACCATAACAATACAAAAAGTAACGGATAACATTCACATAGATGATATCAAGTCGGCCTGTCACAATTCAAAGAAGTCTGCGCCTGGAGATCAATATACATGGCCTACATTGTATCACTCACACATCTACCATATCTAATATAAATGGAAAAGAATATGGTCACAGAGAGCGTGAATAAACGTTTTTGTGACTGGGATAACTCAGGGTTGTCGGCGAAATGTTAAGCAAAACTGTCGTTCCCACTTCTCGGAGGTAAAAAAAAGTGAGTCATAACACTAATGAGATCAAAGCGAGAGAGACAAATAAAAAAAGGGAATGTAGACCTAGGGCACATAAGGATGCACTACTGTCCGAAAAAAGTGGTCCACCGTAAGGAACACGTTCAAGCCAAGGAACAACAATGTATTCAATCACAACGGTTAATCGAAAAAGGAAGCCTCTGATACTTGCTGTTTAGTATGCAGTTACCGGTCTGTTAACGGTAGTAGCAGCATATGTTGTTTTCTTTATACTATTCACATGATATTTGATCAAACGTTGAGACGTTTTATTTCCTACGTCCATGACTGAATATTTCAGCTGATATGGGCTTTTAATGTTAAGTTCCTCAATCACCCAAATAGCGTCAAGAACAAGAACGATCAACGGTGACTAAAACTGGTCAACACTGCTTTGCAGTACTGTGTGTGAAGTTCAAACCGAGATACACCTGCTCAAATCACTCTGGTCCAATGTATCAAAGGCTAAGCGCAGCGTCCAACGTGTCCGTGTTTTCCGTTGACATAGGAGCGTGACACGGGCGTCTGGTACGCATTGAAATCGTGATTCGGACTGAATCTGGAAAAGCACCAAGCTGGTAGAGCTTTCCAGCTAATCACTAATCACAAGCGTCACTAACCTTCACCCATAATGATCGTTCATCTTTTTTACGTTTCGCAACGAGATGACGGAACGACCACCTCCTTCCAATGCGTACCTATCAGGAGTAGAGTAGACCTAACATTAAGGACGCGAAACCGATGTCAGACTTGACGTATCTCATGCCATTTACGAGATACGAACTTCAGATTCATTTGAGCAACTTCCCCCAACTCCTGTGACACACAAGATCACAATTTTAGATATACACAGCGGCAATCTCATTGATCTTAGATAGTTAGAGGTCGTCGCCTTTGTCGGTGGTCACCGACACAACACGATCTGGTATCTTGAGTTACTCATTCGAAACATCGATTCTCGTTGAAATACTCGAAGGTCCAACCACCTCGAGCAGCTATCACCAAGACCGTGTTTCGTGTTCCTGACGTCATGCTGTTCCCTATTCATTGATTAAAAATATGCTAGGCACGACGTCAAAACTTTTTGGACACACTCGTACTCTAGTTACCGGGGGGTATTCTGCGTCCTAAAAAAACTCATTGTTATATTACAACAAAACGCCAAGACCTATGGTAAGCTGTTGGTCTAAAAGTGACAGATTTCCACGGCTGGTCACAAAAGTTAGACTTCCCGGTTCTAAGTCGAGAACCATCTTCCGTTTGAAGCAGTGCTCACTACGCATTGTGTATCAACATGACTTGTTAAGATCACCTATCCTGTAGCAAGCACATATGTGCAACAACCAACTGTGAAGACACATTAATGAGGGTTGTCGTCGCCATGTCTGTTGTTGTGATCACTCGACGAGCTTGTAACCCAACGGCATAGTGAACTGACGACAGTTTGATACACACCCAAGTACATGCACGATCAGATTAGCGTCTGCGTTGAGTGTTCAGACTAAAGAGAGCAAACGACTGGTCCCACAAAGACAAATCAGATATCGGTCATTTCAAGTGCACACTGTACGTGTCAGATGATAGCATGGCCAACTGAAAGAGAAAAACCCTCATCGAAATATTTACCGCAAAATGCTCAGTGGACGACTAGAAGAAGAAACTAATCGGACAGGGTGCATGGTGAAAATTGGAAAATGGATAGATTACTTTCAAATTAAGTGGCGGGACCGAAAAATTGTGATCAATATTTGATTGAAGATTTATAGTTAGTAAAATGTATGTGTTGACCAGGGTGTACGAGTAGGGTGCCTGACCTTCTCTGCTACCTTGGCGTGATGGTCAAGTTTGTGTGCTGCTTTGATCCGGCGGGCTATGCTGACTCAAATATTGGTTCTAGCAGGTTCAACCATGTCAGATTTGCCAAAGGGGAGCAGCCAGACAAAATGCAGTTAGGCTCGTTGTGTATGACGTCGGTGTGTTGTGTTCCGACTTGATTTCACTTCTCTTCTGCCCTGATTCTGCGTGTGACTTGTTTTTCACTGCAGTACTACTGGTCTTAATGTACGTTGAGTTTAGAGATGTATGGCTCTCGAGCCTGTGCGCAACTAGTGCAGGTTGATTGTTGCTCGTAGTAGATGTTGCGATTGTAAGTGTTCCTGTGTCACCCGCTGCCTTGCGGCACAGACTTTTAAGCCAAAAACCTTGGCTGGGGGCCTAATCGCTCTCCTGCCTAGGTGTGGGCGTCCTGGCAGTATCCACAGTCCACAAAATCTATGTAATTACAAGAAGAATCAAACACCATACTGCATCGGCCGTCATGCAGGATAAACCGGGTCACCCTGTCTGCTGCACATGGCAGGGTGGATAAGCGAAGATATGCTACTGCAAAACCCTCTCCCTTCTCCTCCCTTAGTGACCACGCCAGCAGGAATGTTAGAGCACACAATGCTCACTCAAGTCTCAGTACCCCGAAAACCAACCTGTGACAGGCCCGTGGAAGCAAGAAGCTTTCCATTGGGACGTGGAGTGCGCACACGTTACTGAATCGATGCCAGAATCGACTTATCAGCTTTGAGTGAGACGAGTTTGCAGGGTTGCAAGGTAAGCTCCGAGGTGCTAGGTAAACCTTCTACTGAATAGGTTACCCGGCAGACGGTATTCGGGTGCGTGGTGTCTGTTTCACAGTCGATGATCACATCAATGCTTTGATGATAGGCGAACCGCACGCCAAAAGCCCTCGAACACCCGCGACACGGTCGAGGTGGATCTGCCACGTTTGTCAACGTTTACGGTTCAACTATGTCAACTATGTCACATAAGTGATACAAAAGACCAATTCTATGCTCAGCTGTCTGCAACAATCCGGCCGGCACCGGTGAGTGACCGACTGTTTGGTCTAGGCAAACTGAACGCTTGAGTTGGGCGCGACTCGATAGTCTGGCCGAGAGTCCTCCTACCCTACGGCATGTGGTTAAGTCAACAAGAACGGGGATCGCCTGCTACACCAGTGTGCTACTCACGAGCTGGCTATCACAAACACCCGATTCCAGCTGGATCCGAGCGACATCATGACGTGGACTCATCCACGAAGCACGTGCTTGACTACGTGATTAGGTGGCAGCTCGACATTCGTGAATTGCATAGTATGCAAGTTATGCATGGTGCTGATTGTAGCATAGATCATACACTGGTCAGGACCGAATTGTTTATTCACGTCTGCAAGCCTGTTCACTGTAGGTCATCCGGATAACGGCATAATTTGAATTTTAAACAATTGGAGAACTGTGGGATGAGGTTGCTTTCCAGCGTGTCGCTGCCGCTCGCCTGAAAGACACTCTTGTACTCACTAACCCTGAGGATATTTGGCAGCAGCCACCGGGACGATCAGTACGGAGAGTAAGAAACGCCCGGACTGGTTTGATGACAACAACGTGGTTATCTCCAACCTGGTGTGAGAGAAGAATGCAGCGTTTACTATCTGCACAATGGACGTGGACAGTGAAGAAAAGAGATCAACGGTCCGGATGATTCGCTGTCAACTGACCGAGCGCGTTCGCGGAATCAAGGTGAGCGGATGAAGGGAAACGCCTATCGCTGACAACACAAGGAGTTCCACAATTCGCCCGAGGCGATTTTCGGTCCATCCATCCAATCTACTAAAGCACTAGCTGATGTGGACACCGGCTGTTCGTTCACCTAGCCAGAGAGCATCGTGAAAGTGTGGCGAGAACATTCTCGCAGCCAAACAAATTCATGAGAAGTGCTGGAAACACAACCAGCCTTTCTCCGTGATATTCATCAAGGCCTTTGATTTTGTGAGCTGCGAGGCGTTGTGGACGCTGCTTGGCAAGTTTGGATGTCCAGCTAAGTTCGTGAGTGTGACTGAGTCGTTGCACGTGGGCATGAAGATGAAGGTACAATCGTGTGGATCTACCACTGACGATTTTGACATTGTCACTAGTGTGAAGCAGGATTATGTGCTAGCCCCAGCCCCATTTAGTCTATATCTCACTGCCATGCTAACCCTCGGTTTTCAGGATTCTGGGGAGGAGGGCGTTGAGGTAGAGTACCGGACGGATGAGTGTCTGATGAGTATTTGACGTTTCGGCGTCCAAAGTCGGTTACATACTCCAACGATGCACATGCTTCTGTTCGCAGATGATAACGCATTGTTGGCACATAGTGATGAAGAACTGCGACGCCTGGCGACGGCTTTCGTGACCGCAGTATTCAAGCTAGGATTGCACATCAACACAGATGAGACATTTTCTTCCAACCAGCCTTCTCCGTGTGGAGGTTCTGTTCCTGTATGTACGGCTGAGCTTCGCATCAATGAAGACGTTGTCGACAGCGGCGCAGGTTTCAGCAGATTTCTGGGTACCAATCTGCCGACAGATCTGTTCGTGGACCGCGAGTTACAAGCTCGTAAGGCGAAGGACAATACCGCTTTTGGACGTCTTGAAAGACGTGTCTGGAGGATCCACGGTCTGAAGATGGCCACTAAACTCTGTCTACCGCTTAGTGGTGCTGCCTATACTACTGTACGACAGTGAAAGTTGAGCACCGCATCAGCAAAGCGTGCGCTATCTCAGCCGTTTCTATTTACAGTGTCTAAGACGCATCTTGGGTATTCGGTGGTCGAACATGGTTTCGAACACTGATGTAATGTGGCGAGCGAACACGAACGGAATGGTGGCCATGCTGATGTTCATACAGCCCTGTTGGTTGGGTCACGTCCGTCGAATGGGCGACGACCGTATTTGAAAGCAGCTGCTGTATGGACAACTGAACTCGGGTAAGCGAAATCCTGGTGGTCAAAAGTGGAGATACCAAGATGTTATCCAAGTAATTCGTTTGCGTTGTAACATCGATTTTAGATTCTAGGAAGACGGACGTACGTCCGTTTAATGAACAGTTATTGCTTGATGGAGACCGGGAGCGTGTAGTACGCAAAAGAACCATCGGTCGTGGTGACATGGCTATATGGGGTTGCGATGTGTGCGGCTGTGAATACACTGGCCGGTTGGGACTAGTAGGTCACCAACGTGTTCGAGTTCACCTAACCAACTACTGATATTCGTGTTCTGTGGCAGTAAACAAGTGAAGTTGTCATCCTTCATACTAAAAATTGAGTGCTGCTGTGTGATATAGTAAGACACGTACAAGCTGGAAGTTACCAAGCTGTTCAGACTCAAACATTAACGAAGACCAACGCGGCAGTTGTGTAATTAGTAAGCAGCTTCTTTACTACTGGGCTGTGGCGAATAGTAACAGCAGCACGGACCACACACATAAGCTCCCCACAGTCCAAGGTGGTTGACCATCGGGCAGCCCTTAAAAAAACAACATGCAGTAATATGTTGACGAGTTACAAGGAGAAAAAATTACGCTGCACCAAGTGCAGAAAAGGGCATGACTTATACGCAACCTAATGTCGTGCGACGACAAACACAACGGTGAGAAATTAAAGTCCAAAGTCAAATTTCGAATATACGGCTAGACAGGAATAATATTCCAGGTAGACGAACAACCGAAGATGTAGCCTACACAACAACGTATAGGTAGCGAAATAAATTAGAAGGTGGTAAGCAAATGTTGACTAAAACATTTTACAGATGTATAAACGTCCACACTGGCTAACCTGATAGATCGAAAACTTTCAAAGACGTTCCAGACATTCCAACAATAAAGGAACTTTTGGAAAGCCAAGCGAACGAGGAGGTGACTTCCTGGGTACCTTCAAAAAACAAAGGGGGGGAATGTCCTTCACCTTAGTGACCAGAAAAAGATACAAAGGCATACTGACATCACGTATCATTAAATAATGACAGTGACCTATACCATTGATTTAGCTACACTAAACCGATAGCATTGTATCTGACCACAGAACAAATTTCTCATAATCAGGATAACGTAGCCGTACCTATTTCATACAACTTAGAACAAATATCACAAAGAACACAACAAATAAAATATGCACGTTAAGTGACGGCCGTCTGTTACAGAAACCACGCCGTTTTCTCCCGGTTTCTACCATCTATCGTACAAGGCGTTTTCTATCATATCATACAAGGTCATGTATGGGTCGCGTACCGTCAGGCGGCCGGAACTTGGACAGGAATAACAGTCGCGATAACCGGAGCTTGAACAAGCAGTTGTAACTGATAATCAGCGTAATTACCGCATCATACTGCAGAACAGATATTTTGAGTTCGAAAGAGACGTTGAATGAAGTATTTGATTACCGAGGAACGTTCCGAGAGTTGACTGAGAAATCCGTCTATTTTAGCTCAATCAAGCCGTTTTGAAAGGAACACGTGAGCCATATCACAAAACTGCCAGTAACCTTCGACGAAGCTGTTGATAAGGAAGACCTGTTTACTAAAACTGAAGTTCATATTGTACTAGCACTTATTACTTCTCTTGACTGTTAAACTTATATTTCTGAGCTGAAATCAATTAACGACGCGAGCTAAGTTGCAGACCAATCATCAATGGCTGTTCGATTTCCATTTGGGAAGAGGAAACGTGACAGTTGAGGACAGTAATCCATATTGCACCCTGAAACCCCAGTGACCATGACTCCCAGCCTAGTGGAAAAACTTCTGGACTATCACGTTGACACTCAATAACACGTTGGGGGCATGACTACTCAGCGTGCGTGATATTGAATAGACCGACAAAACTGAAAAAGTAGTCCATCATTTGGCCGGCGGTCACCAAGATCAAACTGTGTTATTGGGTGCGTATTGTAGCTGCGTACTGTCCGAGAAACTTTGAACATTTGGCATCTGACCAACACACAGAGACCATTTTCAAATGACAAATGAATACGATCATAGAGTTGAGTCCCCCACCCCGAGAGTGTTTTGTTTCGGGCTGCCTTAGATCTTGACAACAACACATAAAGCAACAGCACAGATAAGATTTATTTAGAGAGTATCAACAGTTCTACAGATTCACGTACGTTCATGGCTGTGACAGGTTGACTCGACTAAAAGCGTCTTCTAGCAGCGGTACGGATAACCGTACTGGCGGACAGCACTTTCTAACTTTACTTGATGAAACCGTACAAGGATTCATTACGTGCACCATTTCATCATCTGTCCGCTCTGGAATTTCGTTCAACAATCACCAGTCGCGAGTGGCAATCCATCATGCGACAAACGCTCCGTTGATAATTGGAGTACATGGTTCAGCCAGCAGAAATTATACATTGTACTAACAAAGAAGCTTCCTTTCAAAAGCTTCAGATATCTGAAGGGCCTTATTAAGAAATGTGGTAATGAAGTTTAACAGCGTGGGCCTCCTCAGAGTGCTTGGACTACCTCAACGAGCAATCGATCTTGTACGCTAGTTGCCCTCACTGTGTATCCAATCCTAGAGGGCTGGGATTATTCCCCATGACTTTCAAACCATTTAATCCGCATGTTAAGGTCCTTTTGCCCAATTTCAACGCTTTTGAAATCTATTATCTGGAACGGTCCGACGTCAACAAGTCAACAACTTGCCATCTTGGGGGGTGATTAACGGTCTGTTGGAGAGCGCGATGAATAAATATCCAATAACGAAATCAGAAGACAGGTTTTGCAACACGGTAGTACCATTTCGTATGTTCCCGTCAGTTGTTACACATAACAGCTGTGAGCATCAGAAATATTTGAGCGAATTAAGCTCATCAATTCAATGTAAACCAAATCTGGGGACAACTGCGATTAGTTTAAGGTTAAAATGGTGGATTTATTATATCATTTTTTGAATGTTCCCATCCAACAAAAATGTTTACTGCAGAGTGAACACTATTAAGCTTTCAAGGAACTAGCAAACTGGAAGGATGTAGTTGTTTAAGAACCTGACGAAGGGTCCGAAGCTGTGGTGATGGACAAACAGCAATCTGTGGAGAAAATGATTACCATTCTTACAGATAATACGAAGTTTCTACCGGAAATCCAACCTAACAAGATAACGCTGGTGGAGAAACACACATGTCTTCAGTTGCAGATTTTACTCTAACATGGGTACAAGTAAATGAAGCCTATTGGCAGCACCACTCCGCAGTTATACGGTTTACCGAAGATTCACAAACCGCAAACGCTCTTGCAGCCCATACCTACGATGGCGGATTCGCCTTATCACAAAATTGCCAAGTGGTTAGTAGATGTTTGCCAGCCAGTTCGCGCACTCGCTTCCGAATTTTGTCTAAAAGACACGTCTGAGATATGTGAAACTTTAGATAACGCTGGCTTGGAAGGAAGTCACGTGCTCTCTCGATGCCAATTCCCTTTTCACAAATGTGTCTTTAAGGGAGACGGTGGATTTTATCTGAGTTTGCACTGGCTCGTAAAATAAAGCTTCATGTCCCAACCAGTACTTTTGAAGCCTTTAGGGTTGAAGCAAATAGGCGGGGTTGCGATGGGTAACCCTCTAGGACCGATTTCGGCCGAATTACTTATGTCTATGAGTGAGCTCCCACTCACGAATACAGTGCGTGACAACCCGATTTATCATCGATATGTTGACGACACAACAGTATTCGCACAAGACAAAGATATGTTAGAAAACCTACTGGATTTATTAAACTCTTCGCACCGAAATCTAACGTTATCGTCTAAGTCAGAAAAGGAAGTCACGCTCGCCTTTCTGGATATCAGCATCGGGCGACGGAAGCATGGTACAGTGTGCCGATCCGTACATCGTAAGTCCACCCGGGGAAGACAATATCTGAATTTTAACAGTTCCTCACTCATACAACACAAACGTTCGCTAGCTCATTGTCTAATTCACAGAGCGCGAACCATATGTATGGGTGACACACTAGATACAGAGTTGAAATTTATTCGTGAGACCCTGATCTCCAACGGCTATCCATAGGGTTTTTCGACTTTCACAGCAAGCCGAAATTCATAAACTCACAAAAAGCGTCCGTTCCGAAGAAACCGGTGCACGTGCAGTTGCAGTATAACGGAGATCGTAATATGTCGTTTCTAATGGGACGAGTTTCGCAGGTATTTCAACGGATGCACAATACAGCTACACTGCGTTTACTCAGTCACACCAAGTCACTCACACTTCCTCACATTAAGACGCGGACGCCAGAACTGCCCACTTCACACTGTACCTACCATTTCACCTGCAGCTGCGTTGGCGTTTACGCTGGCAGAAGTGATCGATCCCTACACCTTACAATGAAGGAACACGTGCCCCAATATATCGAAGACTTGATCTGTGGCGTGAGCCGACCCGACCCCACCAAACAACGCAAGCCGGCTTCTTCGATTGTCAGACACCTGCTGGAGATCGGTCATGTGCTCGACCCGATAAACGCTTTCAGTATGTTGATGCGTCATTACAAGCTTGTCATCCTTAATTCATTCGAGGCACTGCCTAGCATGCGCGACAAGCCAGTCATGTGTGCAAAAGCTGTTGACCTTGAACCTCCGTCTGCCATGGTTATGACCGATGACAACTAGTGTATATGTTGACTTGATGTTTGAAATTAATTCCCTACATATTTTCTGTCCACCGCTGTTAGGTGTAGTAACTGACGAGAACCAACAAAATGATACTACCACCTTGTAAAACCGGTCTTCTGATTTCCTTATTCAAATTCGTAACTGGGAAAAGATGTTTTATAACCTCACAACAGTTGGAAAGTCACTTATAAGTCACTTTGCCGGATAAATATCGACAAATAATTAGCAAGGGCATGAACGGTTCAGAATGTGATTATTACTCAAGTGGAAGCGCAAACCGAGATGACCCCGGGAATGCGAACGCTGAATCATCTGACTTAGACAAACCGAAGCTACTAATACACTGAGACTTCGTTAAATCTGACCGAAAGTGGTAGTTATCTGGGCTCACAAAACGAAATTTGGGAGATGTTGGCGATATGTGTACAACGGCTGATGACACTTAAGCCAGATGTTCCCACACACCACCCAACAGACTATTACGCTCTCTACGGAATCTGCCTACATTATTAGGCTAACGAAAAAAGATGAAAATAATTGAATTTCGAGAGCATATATAGCCTCTATACGCAAACGGGTCAGCAGTCCTAAATGGAAGGCGAAACAGAACGCACATATACGTTGTAGAGCGCCTCCTCAATGGACAACTGAACGTCCCTGGAGCACCATCACAACCTCCAGAGAAACTTCGTCGGCAATGGTGCAAATTAACGAGATTAGGCCACACACTACGAAGATGAGCGGTGTACCTTAAACACACCACCGTTAGCATTTAAACAGTCCACCATGGCCCGCACGTTGCTTTCCGAACGCATCAAAACGATGATGTGCATATGCAGCTCACTACTTGGAAGAAGCGCCACCCTGAGAGCATTCCACAACGTCACTTACGACGCAAATGGAGACAAGAACACAAATTTGGCGTTTTTGGAGAGCGACGTTCCCGGTCGAAAAAACAACAGAACTAATCACAGATAAATACTCCGCAGTCAAGATGAGTATATAGGTAATTCAAAATCTTATCATGAAAACTCTACCTAGAGACAATCTCGAAGATCATGAAAAGTAACCGAAATAAAAGTAACCTATGGGTCCGAACGCATCACGAACGTTGAACCACCGTGAGTGTCAATTTTCAGGTATCTTCCGCAGCATGAAAATACGGGCAATGCATCTTCGAAAAGATAAGAAGCTTGCCCGATCTTCTCGTACTTACATCTAAGAAGTCATCATATCAGTAAATTTATATAGTAGGAGGTTAAACGAAAGGGTAACCCGGTGAGTAACAGGATATTTCGATGTCCTTTATGAAGACGAGCCTGGACGTCAATAAGTACTCCTCACAAAAACATCTCTTCGGTTTTCTATTCGTAACATGGATGCGGCCAATTTAGATGTTAACTCACTAAGAGGAAAGGGACCGGACGGTTAGGAATAGTGGTAGTGTTGTTCGTAGCTCGGTTTGATGATTTAGGGACTCAGATGTTCCCAGAGCTTGACATTTAGGTCGCAAACGTTTGGTGGCTCACCATAAGTGATCAACTCATCAATCAAATTGTCGCGGCCAGTAAATTCGTGAGTCACTCTTATCAAATTGTCATGACAACACTTAACGGACAGTCGGTGCAATCACATATTAAGCCAAACGACACTCAAGTAAGCTCCCAAGTGAATGCATTTGTCAACTGTTGGCCAAGTAATCCACACGGTCCTTGGGTAGACTCTTCGAAAGTTTGCGTTCCAGTCCTTGATTGTGAGTATCATACTAGGAATCGGAAAGCTGTCAACACGTACTAGGAGTTCATCGAACCGACAGAAATCCACTTCAGTGTATTGGTAATGAATCTTCAGAGTAGAACTCGTCATTGTAAACACACATATCCATCGGATTTTCGGTCCGGTGCTTGTTTAACTCATACCACTGCTATGTCCTGGTCGGTTTGACTATGAACTTAATAAATGATCAGTATCTTTTTCCGGAGCTAATCCTTCAGGCTCACCACCAAAAATTGGCAAACCCGATAAATGAATATCTCCTTTCCTTTTGATTCACCACAAACTGGCGAGTCATAATATATTTCTCCAGTTCGTTTTTCCCCTTCTGGTTCACTCTTACAAATCGTTGAATCCGTTCTCTTAACGTCTTTTTTCGGTGTATTTTCACCTGTACTCAACGTAAATTGGTGAGACCGTTCGACTTTTAGAGCACCCTCAGCTTATACTATGCATACTAATTCGGTTATCATTTTGAACGTGATATGTTTTTGGTGTTACCATATATTTTATTGTGCGAGTCATTTTTATCACCAATCTTAACAGTATCTGCGTTCACAATATACAGGTTTGTCGTCTCGCACATATCACATGGATTAAACGCCCTTTGCTCAGCATATATATTCCCACAAAAGTAATTTTTCACACAGGGTTACTGACGGTAATGCAGCCCGCAATCCCCATTAGTCATCGCTTTACACCTTCCCGCCACCCTGCTGTCAATTCACCGACTCAGCATCCGGTTTCATTCAGTGTTCACCTGGCAGCTCTGGTTTTCTCAGCTACCCTTTTCTAATGGCGTTGCTTTTATAATCGTAAGCGGCACAGTGTACATCTCGGGTTTCATGCCTTTAAAGCCCAACCACTAGCGTTTATCACTTCATTAATTACCAATAGGTTACTCCCGCATGGGATTCAAAGTTTCAACGTTCACATCAGGATTATAGCACGTAAAACCCCACGGATATATCAACGCACCTGCCATCTGCCCCTTGTTGTGGTAAATCCAACATGTAAGACCGACCCAGAAACAACCTCTGTCGCGTATCTTCACGAATACAACTTCTGCGACAATACACAATAGCCGCTATTTTACCCTGTGGTGCCGTAAGCATTACCTAACACTGGTACTAGAAAAGAAACCCGATCAACACTAACGTCATCACTGCACGTCACCCACGTTGGCTCGCTCGTGCATGACCAACCTCGATTCCCAACGCGTATTAGCATTTGCAAATTCACAGTCACTTTGCCAGACCATATTATATGGCGTGTGCACGTTCTCGATTAGCCGCCCAAATTGGTTATGTAAGCTGCGGACAGACCCATACTGGCAAAACTGCTTGCGTAAGTACTGCACGGACGGCATCGCCAGCATCCAACATAAGCTATCTACCTCCTCCCAACCCGACTGACGTTTAGTTGCACTGCCTGTCTAGAAATAACTGTTTCGACCCAATGTATTATTTTTAGGGGTTCCGGTTGACGATTTTCATCAGTTAGACGCTTTCATTACACAGGATTCGCACACTGGTCAGTGTTTCGATTTCAACGCTGAGTTTCGAAACTTTAACTATGCATTCTTTGGAACCTGACCGACGCCATCGTGGCATAAAAGTTTGGAAACTTTGAAAAAATTGAAAAGCGTCTCGAAAACCATCAACCGTTGAGAATACCTGACACACTCACTTACTACCAAGAGTGAGTTTCATATTCCCTTCAGGCTACTCGTTCACCCTATGTGTCTATATTGCACACATTTGGGAACGTTGAACGAGCTTGTTGAATCTCCGAAAAACTTTCCGGAAGACTGTTCAACAGAATTCCCGTCAAGCTCCTATCTTCTGGCCTGCGATAGATGTTTTATCCCGACTGTGGTTGTACACCTTGCACCTTCCAAAGTTTTCACATTGCAGAAGCCCGGCGATTTAGAAGGGGATACAATGACGTCATTTACGTCGGATCCCCGCCAGTACCCAACTGGACCACTTCAACCGCATCGTTGTGAAGTAGACCAGTAAGCAAACCAACTTGGAAAAATTCCACCTGCCCTTCACTTTCTGCCCTACATAGACATATTCATTAGGCTTTAGCACACAGCAACACCGGATGGCTCGCTACTATCTCCGTATAGGACTTGCCACACCACTGTTATTATTAGTGCGAACCCAGGATATCGTTGACATTTATATGTACAACTTGACGACCTCTGAGGTGCGCTAATTCCCTAGCTACACTGCGAAATCCCTCAGTCTACAAGACGAACATGGGAATACACGCAACACACACTGGATTAGTTTCGCCCTAGAAATTCGCAGTAGGATAAAGAGGGGAATCTTGTTGTTTTGGGCCTTTTGTGTGTGCACTCACGGCATTGGGGGCGTCGTAAACAAACCAAAAGGAGGCGGCAAGCACATCAAATAACGTTAACCACCACCAGTCAGAGGGGCTTGTGTGACTCTCGTGTTACTTCTCTAGGGATCCTGGTTGCAAACATGCACTTCTGCTTGTCTGTTCTGCATGCACAATTGTTGTGTGCTTGTTATAAGAGGCCTGAAGAGAACTGCGTGACACTCTCTTCAGTCGTACAACTAACTGTACGTGGCAAATGCATGCGTTTTCCTAACAACCTATCTGTTACTCCAACATTCAGGGCAGTTTTGCTCGTGCCTTTTCAAGTATCTTTTAACGTACTAGAAGGTTCTGCACACCTTCCATTTGAGGCATCTTTGAGTGCCCCTGAGTGAGCGTGAGCCCATCTCGCACTCGTTCCTCTCCATTCATAGCTAGAGCTAACTAATTATCATATTTTCAAACATTACTGCGACTATATCGCTGTGTGCACTTAGTTCGATGCCTGTTGGGATCACAATTCGACTATTTATCAGGGAGGCCATTTCAACTTGTTAACAGATGAAGGTCGAGCGCATATCCATCTATCCACAACCATTAACAACGCCTGACAAGAGATTGGACTCGCATTTTGACCCAACTTCATTCTTTTGGGTAAATGACTTCTGGGCAAGCGAACAAAGTAAGTGAGCGCTAACAGCGATGTGGTCTTGGTCGAGATAGTTGACCAAAGATGACCAGTGAGCTTTGAACAATTGGCAACAGCGATACGTCCAACCGTCTAACAATGGGATGAATACAAGCACACCATTGATTACAATGAGCTGATACGTGTAATCAGGTTTCCAGTCGATACGTTTTACAAACGCTAAGTCCCTAGTCTAACAGGCGACGCATCCGGTTTACTCAACAACGCTGTCACAGTTTCCACATCTACTGAACAAGCCGTGAACTGAACACCATATTGTTTTAACAAACAGTCCCACTAAATAACACGTGGCGTAGCAAACGCCCAGCTGGCACAGGAAGCACGTGGTACAACCACAGTAGACTTCCTATTATTATTTGTCCAGCAGCCTTTGTAGTGGAAATCTGTATAATATGATCTATATAATGAATACGCAACACCTTTCTGATTTGCGTCGACAGACTTTTATCGATGTATTGAGTCTGACAGCGCACAAGCGACTGTTCACTGGGATCCAATCGAGCAAACATCGCTCTGCTCGGGAACTCAGTGCGATTCCCACTCCAGCTTGATCGCGAGATTCAGCTTCGGCGTCACCAGAAACACTGAAACAGAAGCGCTTGGATCGACAGTTATCTAGAGGTGAGCTCAAATGGATAACTGTGCTAGGACCGTAGACTTGCGTCTCCGACACGCAGCACACACCAAGCTCCAGACTTGAAAGAGTACTTGCCAGAGTAGCTTGCTGACCGATTTGTCGGAGAGTGCGGACATTGAAAGCGCCAATGTTTACCATGGAAGGTAGAGGAAATAGGGGGTAAAACAGTAGGAGAAAGTCGTGATCCGTTAGTAATGCAGTACTCTGTTTGAGGGTGCTTTTTCTAACCCCCTTCCTCATGATACGGAAGACAGCAGTGTCGCAACTATAAAAAAATAGTTCTGATGTATGCCCATAGAATCTTGTCTCACTACCTAAGCACTCCTACGCGGTCAGTAGTGCGACATACAATCCGATGAGTGTAACTGCCTTTCTTCTGACTGCTCCTCTTTGCCCTGTCTAGCATGGTTGCGCCTGGAAGGACCGCAGTCCTAGTCAGCATAACCCGCCGGATCAAAACAGTATACAAGCCCGACCACCTCGTCAAGGTGGCAGTACAGGTCGGGGCTAATTGGGGGTATATTTCCAATGGGAACCAGGTTGGAAATCGGGTTTGTTCGGTGCTACAGCATTGTCTTGTAGAGTTCATGCGTAAAAGCCAATCCCATAGATGGGCAGATATTTACGTCATTGGAATGATCTTGAGGTTGAACTACGTTGAAACCGAACAATACCACGCTGCCACGGTGGGCGTAGAGTGTTTGGAACGTAGACAACGAAAGTGAAAACATATAAAAGAAGGGCTAGCCTACCAAACAAAATTCCCGACAAGGAAGAAGAGGATAACTCTCAATACCCTACAAATGTCTGCAGAAATCGCAAAGGAGTTGCGGAAGCTAAATCACTTTCGAGAACCTTAGTGGAAAGTACACGTTACGGGGCTGTTTCATGGGATAATTTAATTGGCATTTGCAAGCTAAAATATGGATCATCGTCTCCACTCACGCAACTGGTGAAGTGCCCAAAGTAGACCATTAAAAGTCGGTCCACTCAGTGCACAATTTACCTGCACTGTTTTGACGAGAAGTGTTCGGCTAAGGGTGTCGTCAAAAGCTACACAAAAATGACGTTTTAATGAGTACCGACAAGCGTCAATTGAGATGATTGCATCAACAGGGCGGTTATTCACGGGCAAGTGTTTAAAAGATCACGGGAAGCGCAGTCAGGTGGCGACGTAATAAAACTGCAACCTCTGGAGGTCGCGTTTCGTGTTACATAAGCCGGCCAAACGGTTACGTCACCGATCATTATTTAACGAAGCCATCATGTGGTCAGACAACAACGTGACTCCCGAATCCTCTGTTAGGTGGATATGGATCAGCTGTCCGGCAAAAGACTTAGTGTTCACTCAAAGCACTAGCTAAAAACGTTACGCGACTCAGTAGTGTACTGCAGTCAGTGGGGCCACTGAAACTACACCGCTGCTTCAAGTGAATCTTATCCGGGTTTCTTCGTTCTTTTCTTAAGATGACACTTTCGATTTCCAAAGTATTCTCCACCATTATTCCAGTGAACTGTGACGAAAATCACAATTCCATCTGATTAAGCTCACGACCGTTTACGAGTGAAGGAGTAGAAAATATTGATCGTGAAAGCTACTCACCAATATCGCACAATGATCTATCGCACCTCATCACCTCAGTATGCGAAACAGGAGAATCAATAAGGCTTTGAACAGCGTAAATCTGTTTGAGTTTGGGCGATCCTTGTTGTTTTGAAGAGGTCACATCAATGCCGGTTCCGCCTTTAAAACAGAAGGCGATCAATAAACTTCGCAATAATACCAGTATCGTATTGATTTTCAGTGCGAGCGTCGCTCGACTTTGTAACGTCCCATATGATAACTGTTGAATCTCGAAGGGATCGTGTCCTGTCCACTCCTTGGGCTAACTGGAAAGGAAGAAAATTAAACGTACCTAAAATAAGTAGGACCGCCAACTGAACATTTGCACACGTAAACATTCGGCAGGGGAAAAAAGTCGGCACTAACAATCGAAATCTTGGACATTCATGCTCACTGGGAAGCTCTCGCTAGTTCGTAGAAAACCGTTGTTTGCTCTACACACACTTAGCCACAACCGTTTCCGGCTTAGTCTGTCGCATTGGCCGAAGCCAGAAGGAGCCCGCGCATATCTATTAGTATAAGTGTCTAGCACCACCATCATCACGAGTGTCTTGCGTCACTTAGGGTGTTACTCACACTCCTCATTTCTAATGTAAACCCGAAGGAATAAGAGCATGAAGCGCGTGAATGTGGGTTTTTGTAGTCCAGCCGACGGCTAGTGTTGCGATCCATTACGAATATTACAAACACATTTTGCTGCAACATCCGTTCCTGTTTCGTTTAATCCCGAGTCGTAATCCCTCATCAATAACAGGACAAAGCCAATTCTTATTGATGGTTTTCGTACCGCCAGGAAACCTCCAGCCTACAAACTTACCAAGATGAGCACAAAGTATTCGATGCAGACTGTAATATCATCAATTTAGGTGCTCAAAAGATAGTCGTCCTAGTCGAGCTAATAACAATTAATAGCCTAACCTGCGTTATCTAATCAAAGACCACCGTCACTTTTCTACCGCCAAATATAACCTTGGAACCACATTATAGTAACACTTGGGCTACAGATTTCACAACTTAGCCCAAACTTTTGAGGTAGATACACTGCGCACAAAAGGAGTTAGCAAAAGACCTGAACTCATACGTAAGAGATGGTGGGTAGGAAAACATTCTTCGGACATTACTGACACCTTATTATAAGCAAGGTCCTTTGAACCTCCAGACCTAAACAGGCTAACTTGAGAGTACTGCAAAGTGGTCTATCTGGATTGCCCACAATGATGTCTGTTATCACTGCTGTAGCCCCATTAAGAAACGCAAATCTGCATCAATAAAACCAAAACAATGTTCCAAATCATTATCATTACCATAATCAAAAGAGATAAGCAAAGGCCAGAAATCAGCAGCACTAGTCAGTACGGACATCATAAAAACGTCACAACAGAGCAGATAAATTATCGGGATAGGGCTATTTTAGGCTACCCTAGCTGAGATAGAAGGATGAAATGAGGAACCCAGACTGATACCTTAATTCAGAAACCTGTAAATCCACTCAGTGTTGGAAACCGGTATATCGAGATGTTCGTCCTACGCTGATCAGTGTGGGTTCAACAGACAGATCGTCCAGCGCAGGACCAGAAAAAGTTGCACCAGAGATGAACGGATTAACCTATTTAATCGCGAAATAAGAGTAACACGTCACGTATAAAACTGCTGAACTCTAAGTGCATTTCTGAATTGTACGTGAAGATACACGTGCATACATGACACCACTTGATTAAAAGAACCTTATCATAATTGGCTGAGTGACGGGCACATGAATTGTCTTCTTCATCAATTTTCCCTGTACTTAAGTACACAACCAGGAACTATGCTATCAGATTACATTATATATAAACCTGATGCTCGTGTAGCTGACTTAATCCCACCCTCTCTTCCTTCACGCAATGTCTCGCAGGATACTGGATTTGGATTCTTACAGCTGAGCCGCAGGAAGTTGTCACTAATCAGAGCAAGAAACTGGACCATCCAATTTCTAGAAGGAAAGTCTTGTGAGCTGAACTGGCATATATGGATTCAGTTACCACCAACTAAGTATGATTCATCATCCACGACACTGAAAAACTAACAGGTCTACTGCGTGTGTTGCAGTGGCCTAATCAGTCAGTCAATATGGGGTCAGGTGGGTCAACATCCCGCTTTGTGTAGGCTGTTTTCAGTCGATCGGTGGATACGGATTCACTCCGTTCAAACCTTTCAATAATTAAAAACTTTCCGACGCGCCTAACCACTTTGAATGGGCCGAGGTACCCTGGTCGTAGTGGTTAGCTGAGCGCGTCATGGCGTATAAACACAAATGTACATGTGCGCAAAACCGGGGGGTTTTGTTCTCGACGCCAATGTTTACGGATTGGTGTGAAACGAAGACAGGGCATGTGTTGTCGTAAACGCGAAATGTAATTCGCATCTAGGTCTGAGTATATCAATGGTTGAATCAATTCCTCTGGGAGGTGCGAAATGGTACCGTAAACTACTAATTCAGAGGTAGTACAAACGATATCCTATTTAACGGTAGACTGGATTCCAAGCAGAATGAGTGGCAGACGATCCTCTCCATTTCGTTGCGTCGAACTGGGCGGTTATCGAAGCTTTTAGCTGACGATGAAGGATGGTATGCTATCGTTCTAATGTGTGAATATCCCAGTAGCTGCATAAAGTTGCGGAAAAGGTAGGACTGAAACTGAGTATCTCGATCCGTAGTGACTGTATAGCACATCAAGACCAGCGATTCAATATACGTATGATCGTTGGAGGGTGGTATTGGTCCAACGACGTCCAGTTGTACATGGGAAAAACAGGCGTCCGGCTGGAAGAATGTGTCAGGTGTGGTAATCGTATGCTTGTGCACTTTACTCCGTTGGCACTCGATACATTGTTGTGACCAGGGGCGAGCATCTTTGTTTACAGAGGGCCAAACGAAACTTTGTGCAGTCAACTTCACTGTCCCGCGATTCCCGGGGTGAGACAAGCAAACAGTGATTGAAAACAGTACGCCGATAAAAAAAATTGGGACGAAAGGTCTAGGTGTGCCCGTTGAAATATCACACAGAATGTCACCAGCTTGTGTCGGCAGAGGTACGGTAGACATTTTAAGGGACTTACAAGTGGAGACGTCCTTCACGTCCTCACTGCACTGCTGGGCAGTGGCTATTTTAACCAGATCGAGTGAGGATGGCGATTGGACTAAGTTGACCTCAGGCCGTGATAGTGCGTCAACAACGATACTGGTGTCACCACGTAGGTGTCACATGTCCGTGGTGGATTAAAAGATGTCCTTCAAATGTCTGATTTCACGAGGAGAGTAACGATCAGGTTTGGCGCGAAAAGCTTGTGGTCAGTTTTCACAACAGTGTCGGTCTTCCAAAAGGTATCGAAAGTAACGGATCGCCAAATCAACAGCCAGCAGCTCACGTTCTATGCCGGTTGTAACTAATGGGAGAAAAAGACCAAGGGTTGCTGTTCACCACTTACGAATTGTACTAAGACTGTGCCAACAGCAAAGTTTGATGCGTCCGTCGTAAAAAGGAGACAGGCGTTTGGATCGCAACTAATGAAGCATACTTTAGTGGCGTGACATAAGGCTTCCTTTGCCGCTGAGAGAGCTACTTTGGCTTCGAGTCGGAGCTCGGTGGACTTGCGTTTCGAGCCAACCAGGTCAGGTTTTAAAATGTTCGCGCAATTTGGAATTAGTAGGCCGAGGAGTCATCGGAGCTGGGTCATCGTAGTGGGAATCGGAAAAGCCAATATAGACTCAACCTTATCTGGCAGAGGTGTGATGCCAGTTTGATCGATGCGATGTCCCAGGAAACCCAGTGAACTAACTTCGAGTGCACACTTATCGATGTTGATTTTAATATCATATTGCGCGAAACGGTCGAAAACGTCACGAAGGTGAAACAAGTGTTCCTCGCTCGAGTAGCTAAAGATCACGACATCGTCAATGTGGAATTATGTGGCGTCCATGAATCGCTGAAACGTTTGAGCCATATTACGAAGCCTGAAGGGCATTCTTGTGAACTCGAAAAGTTCGAAAGGTGTTGTGATGGCTGTCTCCAGAACGTCCTCTTCGGCAACCGGGATGTAGTAATAGGCGGGTTCCAGGTCTAATTGTGAGAAAATAGTAGCGCCAGCAAGTCTTACAGAAAAATTATGGATATGTAGTATAGGGTACCTGTCCGGGATTGTGCAGTTGTTGAGAGCGCGGTAATCACCGCAAGGTCGCCAATCGCCCGAAGACTTTCTGGGTACCATGTGCAGCAGTGTCGCTCAACGACTGTTTGAAGGTGGAACCGTGCCCAACTGAAGCATATGTTCGACTTCAGCCTCGGCTATTTTGAGTTTTTCAGGATGAAAACGCTGTGAACGACAGAAGACCGGAGGACCGCGTGTTGTAATATGTTCCACATTGAGCTTAACCGTCTCGGCGTGTGAGCACGGCCGCGCTAACGAAGGAAAATCCTCTAGCAGTGCTGCAAAGGACGGTGTTGGTGGAAGAGCAGGCCGGATGCCGATTGATGCGACCATCGACTGGACGCCGTTTATTGTGCAGGCGGTACTGTTGTCAACTAGCCTACGCCTCTTGACATCAACGGGAAGGTTAAAATATGACAGGATGTTGACACCGATCAGTGGCGTCTGAACGCCGGCAAGCAGGTATATCTACTGCGAACGTCGCCGGAGACCGATATTGGCAGAGTGAGCGTTCCCCGAAATTTCCGATCCGACTTTCATTTGCGGCCTGTACGATGTACTGGCCAGGCTGGAGTCGAACATTTGGTTCCGGTGGAACTACGCTGAGCTCGGCTCCGGTAAACATGAGGAACTGAAAGTCGGTCGATTGACCCCCGATATAAAACAGACTAGTATCGGCTGGGCCAGCGATAGTCGTCGACGTTACTGGTTTGCCTGCCTGTTTGACAGTGATGAGTGGTGAAAGTTTTGGTGATACCAACATCACCCTGAGGGACCGCAAGAGTTAGATCGTGCACGACTTCTGGGTGGGTGCGTCTTCAGCTCGTTGATCTGCATATCCATACTCTCCATACGGTGGCACATCTTCCCTATTGACTGTCATCAGTTGGTGGCACTGGAGGGACTGACATGGGAACGTTTGTGGCTGCGGCACACCGGTTGTGAAGAGAAAGTGTCTGATACCTTATCAGCAAAGGCCGCCAAGTTTTCGATTGAGCCGTCCCCATCCATAGCAACTAAAATTTACTGTGCCGTGGATGACAGCTCTATCGTCCACAACTACTTTAAGATGGTGTCATCAAGCTTCCACGAGCCCAAAAGACCTCTCATATAACGTAACAATTGGGATGAGGACCGACCACCTAACTCGATTGAAGTGAAAAAGTCGTATAGCAACTTAGCCTCTAAATTCCCAGTCCGTTTTATGACCGTTTCCTTCAAAAGAATATATGGAAAATCGGATGAAACTGATTCCAACAGATTTTCCACTACCACTGAGAAATCAAAACAAAGGGATAGTATTACGTATGAAAGTCCTATTTTATTGATGTTATCCGCCTGGTGGTAAAGACGGCCTCGCTCTGATGGAACCACAGTCGAAGACTTCGGGCGCTGTATTCGAGCAATTTTAGAGCAACATTGTGTTCGGTATTAGTGTCAATTTTGAACAGTGTCAAGTATTGTTAATAATAATAAGGAGACGGATGGAGCACTGTTCGGAAAAAATAGTCGGGCTCATTATTTTTGTGGTGGCCCAATCAGTCGAATGATAAAAATGACCAAAATATGGTGACACCAAAAGCTGTTACAATAGCTGATGTGTGCAAAAATGAATAGCAAAATATAACTATGAACAGTAGAGACTAAAGTGCATATACATTTAAGTTGAGACCAGGTAATGTGTGCACATGATACTTACTAAGTTACGTTTCCACGGATTCCAAGCTAGATAGACCGAATTACGAGGGAACTTAGAAACTGTGTTGTTTAACAAACATGTAAAGGAAACTAACCCAGCTCTTTGTTGTGTAGCCCGAAGCGATCTTTCAGGGGATTGTATTCATGCAAGCTAAAAGAAGATTGGATAAAATATTCCCACGTCAAAATGCCTGAGAAGTTTAATATCGCCTCCCGAAATAGTTATGGCAACTAAATGTTCTGAATCACAATCAGCGGATCCCCTATCACCGAAAGCAGGAACCCAAGCGACGCACTGAAACATCAATAAAAAGAGAAAAACAAACCTGGGGATGAACGGCATTTTTCCATATTCCAAGGACTGATACTGCAAACTGCCTGTCAGTCCCGATTATGAACACTAAAACGCCACATTTTAGTAAAGTTGTCTTTGTACCTTTACTCGTGCTAATTTTGTCGGAGACATTATCAAAAATGGAAAATAAGATTATTTCTTGTTTCCTGATCAAAATGAATAAGCCCTTATCATTCGGTGACCACAAAATGTCATGCGACATAACGTGTCGCCTGACATTAAACTGGCGGATACGTCAAGGTCAGTCTAGCGAATTCAACTCAGTTTTCATGGATTTTTTGTTCAGTGTTCATTGTTCTTTGATCAAATGCAAGAGACGCCGATTGTATGAGGCTTTTTACTGTGTTTCTTGTCATCGGAATAAGCAGAGCTATAACCATTTCCCTCTTCCAGCGCGCCATCATGTGCGCATCCAGGGGCCGCTTAAAGACCACATCATGTGGTGCCATCATCACCTGTGCTGGTAGCACGTTCCAGCTAATTGCAGCCTTTTCGAGACGGACAAAATGCAGACTGGAGCCATCCCGTCCGCTGCTTACGCATCGTGAAAGGGTGGTTCTGGAAGCTGTGCTCGTGTCGGATGAGGAAATCTTCATTGAATTCCTCGCCCTGGTCTTGGCGCAAATATGGCCCATCATAAAAAGGTGATTGCAGAGCCGCCGGTTTGTGTGCAGGGAAACACTGCGGCGCAGATGCACTCCAGTCTCGGACGAACATGCGATGAAAGAAGGAGGCAAAACACATTCCTGGACCGCGCGATTCGAATTCGGAGATAAGTTGCCCCAGTTGTCCTGCACTTTTTCTCTCTCTGCCATACAAATTAGGCAAAAATTAGGCATATGATCATCCTGCTGGTAATATGCCTTGCGGCTCTTATTCATGCCTCAACAAGCAGTGTGGAAGAAAGGTGGTGGTTGGTATCCAATGTGACATGCGATAGATGGTGTCACCAGTCGTGTGCATGCATAAGCACCGAGCCATATAAACTGCACGGCAGATACCCTGACTTGTGATGGGTCTGTCTAGAATGCAAAGCCAGAGAAAGAAAGTTGCATAATCTTGCAGAGAGATCGGAATCTGTAATAGGAGATCCACACATATCGCCTTCCGGCACCTGTTTCCCAAGTCAGAGCATCGCTCAGTCGTGGAACTCCGCTACTGCTGCTGCTGCTGCTGCTGCTGCAAAACCAGGGTTAATCATTACGGAAACTTAAAGAAAGTTGAGAGCACTCCGACGGCCTTCTGCAAACAGTTCGTACACCCCACACCGGGAGGTAGCCCTCTTGAGCGCTCAGCACCACTTAGATCAACAGATTTACACCCTAAGAACAACGCCTCGGTTTCACCAAAAATCCAAAACGTCAATGAAGTTGCTCAGGGAACAGACAAGCCAACTACTAGCACAGTTACGAGACCTGAGAAACCAATAGCGTCGACGCCAAGGGGACAAATGAAGGAAGGTAGCAGGACGCCCGTAAATCATCGTGTGCACCACAGTCTTACTTGCCCGACAAAACTTGATGCGGTTCTCGCTCGGATCGCACAACACGAGGCCCATCTGCGTAATGTCACGGCCACTCTACATAATCGGATTAACACAGTTAGACACTTACAAAATCCTTATGAGACCACCCTGAAAAGGGACAGGAACATAATTATTCAAGCCCCCGAACCGGTCATACCGGATCCTAAACATAAGAGATCTCCGGAAAGACAACTAATTCTAAGTGTTTTGCAAAACGCTGAACGATCCGCAGCGACAAAATGGCACAGAGCGCACAGACTCAGTAGGTGGATCCCATCCAACACGCTACCGAACAGCCACAGACCACTCCTAGTTGAATTTCGAGACCGCAACGTTCGGGATCTGGTACTATCCAAAGCTGACACGATAGCTCAGAGGATGCCAGGCATAAAAGTCAAAGTGGACGCAGCCACGGAGGGCACATCGGGCCCATATGGGGTGATATCAGCTGCACTAAGAGTCATAAGTGAGCGACTTAGCTTAAACCTGGGTAGGGAAGCAAAACGCAGCGCCAATAGAACAATGCGACGATGCCACAGTCTTGGAAAGCCAAACATCGAAAAGAAAATTGGTTTACATCGAGCTGGTTCTTATACTTATGTCCAAAAACACGAATTTTTTCCCGAAGGTTACCTCCAAAGGAATAAAAACGACCAAATGGCAGGGTAGGCAGAAGGCCAGATCGTCAGAGCTAAAATGCATGCAAGCGAATGCATGCAGCCCGCTTAACAACAGAGACGAGCTGCGAACAGCGATCTATTCCATGGATATTTGCTTATTTACAGAAACCTGGCTCGAAGAAGAAGCAGATATGGGGGATTGGGTATGTGTGTCTCAATGGTATCGCAGTGACCGTAGCAATGCAGTCGGGGGCGGATGCCTACTTTGATCAACCGTTCTATAAGGCAGTCTCCAGTGAACTACAACTGCAATTGCGTGCGCGTCCAGACCGCTGTTAGTCAACTCTACGTCATTCCCCCATCGACGGTCTTCGGGGTGTACCGTAGTCCGGGTGCAACATTAGAGGAAGACGAATTGTTACTAGAATCATTTCAGTCGGCTTGTCAATCAGGCCATCGCCTGCGCGTTTTGGGATATTTTAATGCTCCTAAAATTAACTGGTCATTGGGATATGTTAGTGACAGAGGGGTTGACCACAAGCTGTTCGACCTAGTCAACAGATTCACACTAACACAGCATGCGAGAATAACTACGAGATCCCGACCCGGACAGATGGCCTCAGTGCTAGACCTGATCCTAACTCGGCACAGCACGGACACCACAAACGTGCGGCCTGCAGCACCACTGGGAATGAGTGATCACGTGACGATTTACTTTTCGTTTCACTGTTCCCTGTTAGTGAAGCAGGCACACAAGGTACAACAATTTCACGGAATAGACAACAAGAAACTAATATTGGAAGCTGGTGAGATGGCCTGGAACTCAACGACTCCTGTAGAGGACGTCGACAGTCTGTGATCGATCCACGTCCGTAACACCCGATTTCTTACAGATAAGCACGTCCCTCAGAAACAAGTCGGAGGAAGAGGTCGAAAGCAATGAGTTCGTCTCAGGGTCAAGAGGGCTTTCCAACGTAAGTACATAGCTTGTAAGACATATATGCAACACAAGGGGTTTAAAAGCTTCGTGGTTTACAAAAGGGCGCAAAATTAAGCAATCAAGGTAGAAGGAAGTGCTCGTCTAGTCTGTGAGCTCAACCTAGCACGAGATATTAAACAGAACCTCAGGAGGTTTTATCGTTATGTTTAGTCCAGTTCCTCTCTAAGGAGGGAGATTGGGATTACACTTTTCTATAACTGGGATATCATACCGACCGACAAGGGCATAGCGGACGCATTTATGACAGAGTTTCAGAGTGTTTATCGCTCAGACAACGAGGCACCTGAACCTCGGCCTAAGGCCTTGAGCGTGCCAATGGTGGATCAGATCATTACGCCCCACGAAGTTGAGCAAACGACATCCGTGCTAAACAGCACGAAGTCCGCAGGACCTGACCACATCCATCCGGCAGTCCTAAAACCTCTGGTCAAATTGTTGACGTCACCATTTGCCCAACTGTTCAACTTCACATCGAAAACAGGGATAGTGGTGTGAGACTGGAAAGAAGCCATTGTAATTCCCATCTTCAAATATGGCAACCGATTAGAAGTTGGAAATTACCGACCAGTAAGCCTGACGAATGTTATCAGCAAAATTTTCGAACAAATATTACGCGAGAGAATCTGTAAGTTTCTCTGTGAACAGAAATTCTTCACATCTCCTCAACATGGCTTTCTAAGGGGGAGGGCTTGTCTTACCAATTTACTAACTTTTTTAGACACTGTCACAGAGAGACTTGATAAAGGAGAAGTGGTCTAGGTGTGCAACCTGGACTTTCAGAAAGCCTTCGATTCTGTTAACCATGGGCTTTCATACTGGAAACTCCGACAAGCTGGAATCTCTACTAGAATCTGCAGATGGGTGCAGGCGTTTCTAGTTGGAAGGTCATATAGGGTGAGAGTAAGAGGGGTACTGTCGGACGAAGGTTCTCCGTTAAATGAAGTTCCTCAGGGATCAATCCTCGCCCCTCTGCTTTTCCTGGTATACATAAACAACCTGACCAACGACTTAGTCTGTCCATGTTATCTTTATGCAAAGAATGTAAAGCTGGTCGGGAGTTCGTCAGACTCAACCGCTCTCCAAGGGGAAGTTCTCAAAAGTTGCGAATGAACAATAAATTGGGATCTACCGGCGAACTTTCTTACGAGTCATATACTCGCCAAAGCTCTCCAGTCAATGTCCAGGTATTTAAGGGATGCATATGGACAGACAGTTGAACTAACAACTAAGCAGCAGAAAAGACTTGGATATCCAAGTCACTAATGCGTTTACTCCATTTGCTCGGTTTACAACATCCGCGACAGAAGCGTGGCAGGCGTTAAATCGCCTGAAATCGGCGATTGCTAACCGCTGTCCAGCGGTGTTTATTCCACTGTACTCGGCTATAGTTCGCCCCCACTTGGAGTATTGTGTCCAAGCTTGAGCACCATACATCAAAAAGGACGTAGCCGCCCTCGAAAGGGTACACGCATGGTATGAAGAGTCTAAGCTACCAAGACCGACTAACTTCGTTGAACTTATTTTCGCTCGAACGTAGGCGAGTAAGGGGAGACCTTATTGAAATGTATAAAATTACCCACCACGTTGGAACAAGCCTCATTGCAGGTTTGTTCGAGATGCGTCAGAACAGAGATTTAAGGGGCCATAGCCTCACAATCAAGAAAACAAGAGCACGATTGGCTGTTCGATATAACTTCTTCACAAACAGGGTAGTCAACTCGTGAAACAAGTTGCCTGCAAAGATCGTTGAGACTGCGAGCGTAGATATATTCAAAAGAGAGCTAGACAAATATTGGGACCACCTTTTTCCTACTCTGTACTGACCGAAGTATGATTGGCTTCTGCTATTTTGACCAGCCAGGTTTTGCTACTCCTTTTCTTCTGTCCCTACCATTAAACCACCACTGAACACATCAACAGAAAACGCAGTCTGGTCAATCTTTGGATTACACCAGTCAGGCATCAGGACGTCAACAGGCGCTGGCCTTCACCAAGTCCTGGATTTGAAATTTGAAATTTGGACACCTTGGCGAAGGATTGGTGGATAGCCTTAAGTAATTTCCTATCTGTAACATAGGTCTGCGTTGTATGAGCCTGATTTGTACGTGCCTGATACTAGCACTCGGAGGCCACGTTTGGTATCACAGTGTTAACAGGCAACTTGAACACGACACTCTTTGATATCCCTGATAACTCCCAGGCGAACAAAGATGCGTTCCCGTGGGTTTAAAGGCTAGCTCTATTAAGCTGTCCATGTTGTTATCATGTCCAAGTACTGTTGCAAAATTTCACTACCTGCAGTTGAAGTGTCCTCCATACTTTTATGTCGTCAGCGAAGATTAGGACAGGCGACACTAACCGGTCCAACAGATCATTGATGAATGGCAACGTGCACCAGGAGTGCAGCGACATTCTCCAACTCACTGCACGAAGTCCAGAAACCGGGCCCGACTTTCTCCAGCTACTCGCAACAGCGGCTGATCTCGCGCACAAGCACCTGGTGTAACAGCGTCCCTCCAATTTCTCCAGCATTTGGAACCAGCGGCGGCTGCTGTGTGGAGGCGACACATCGGTCCATCAGGCGGTACGACCATGGAGCATGCATTCGATCACGGAAAGCTGTTGAAGAAGTCGGCAGAGTTCTCCAGCACATCACGGACAACAAACGGGATAGGCTGGCAACAGAAAGACACGGCTTGCGTACAATTGGCAGCAGAGAGACTCTCGGTCCACATGCTCACCAGTCGGAAGCTGTAGGCTGATATCACTGTGAGGTTGTTAATGGTAACCGAGGGTGGTAGGGAATCCCACAGAATTTACCGGGACAGTTTCACTTGCGACTGCCATTGTTCTGAGGAATATGTGCTGCTGTGTAGGCATACCTTGTTTCTGTATCGTTAGTTATGTAGATATATATATATATATGCAGTTAATTTTCAATAAGAAACTTTCCCATCTGCCGCCCAAGTGCACTCGTGAATTCAACGCGGCCAGCCAAACTCTGCTTCCTTATTTGACACAAAGCGCAGGACAAAAGCCAGAACATCAGGGTTGCTACGAAAACTTCGACCAACTCACAAAAGATACGCGACGATCTCTCCTTACCTTCCCGAAAGATCCACTGTTGCAAAAATTTCAGACACAAAAGAACGTCGGCACTCATAATCGAACTGGACGCTTCCACAATCCCCGACCAAACTGCAACCACCAACGTGACATCTTACAAGACTGATCTTCCTTCTACATCAATAACCCAACCCGGCGCACTGACATTAACCCCTTCAACTTCCCTCGATGAAGCCTCCGCACTTCCCCGTCCACCACTCTCAAACCGGCCGCATCAAATTACGACAAAACCCAACGAACCACAACTAGGACCCTGCACCAGGCAGATTCAAGTGACGCCGCGGCCCCAAAACCAAGGAACCAACGGCGCGGAGTTGTATACGAACGTGAATGCGGGAGGTACTTATCTCCATTCGAAGATGAAAGTATGGACAACTGGATCAAATGCAGACACTGCCCAAACGTTACCACTGGAATTGTATATACGTTTCCAGTTTCGTGAGGGATTTGTTCTGCGCACACTGCCAGTGTCAATCAAACAGGTCTACTCGTTCAGTGCGCGGCATAACGGATAACATATGAGTTGCCCCTGGTAAATTCAATGTGAGTGCAATTTGAATCCTTGGAACAACCTAAACTGGCGAAACCGCCGGGTTCAAAGTAACGAGGATCAAACCAACAACAGTACGAAGTCCCATACACATCTGAGTCCACGCCGTTCGATTTGATACGAAATTTCACACACCACCCGGTACACAGGTGGCGCTTTATGTGTAACCGGTGTTGCCATTTGCGCCTCGTCAGGCGCGTCGTGTCCAGTCACGCAAACGCTTGTCCAGTACTCGTTAACCCTGGTGTAGGCTGTTCCAGCGGATTTCAGTTGTGCCACTCTGGGAAGCATGCGTTCCATCCATTTGTTACGGCACAATTGGCCTCACTGCTAAAGCTGCGTGGAGTAAAACTTTGTCAGCTTGTTGCCCAGTGATTCTGATTGGTGGTTAATGCACGCAATTATCTCACGTCCGTTTCATTCTTGTCAACATTTCCATACCGACGATTTGTGTAAAAATTCGGGATTTTTCACCTGCCAGCATCGGTTTTAGAATTGGAGTGGATTCGTTACGCTTGTTTATCGTTTACTTTATCCGGCCCTCTGAGAAATGAACGAATTAACGGCAGTTCCCATTGTAACCTCGTATTATTGACAGACCCAGTGGATCTACTTGAATGGTTGAAGAATTCATTTTTTCTGTGAATAGCTGCCGATCGACTGTCTGTGGTTAATGATTCGCAGTTTAGTTGGGCAGCGTACGTTTCATGCAATTTAGCTTAGTAAAAGCTCCTCCACGACAAAGTCAAAATTACACCTGTTTCTACTTTAACCATATGCGTCTCTGCGCTCCAGCGCAAGCGGCTGGATTATAGTGTTGCTGCTCTTCCACCCCTATAGCGTTCACCCATTTCCCGGGAGCGACCGATTCTCTCGTTTTCTAGGCATGGTTTTTAGGTAATTTGTCACGCGGTAAATGAATGTCCGGTGCTAGTGATGACCGTGGGTTCATAGTGGGCATACCAGTGAAGTGCCGCCTTCGTGTCGCTATCATATTTGCACGTAAACTCGGGATAACCGACTCGAAAGACGTGACAAATAAGTCGGTAGTGAATGTGGGTTGTACATCTTTGCTTTTGTGAAGTTGTTATTTAATGATTGCCTGTAAGGAAATAAGCAGACAAAATCTGTAACGACGGCATGTCGAGATTCACCGAAGTGAGCCGGTTGTTTTGGCAGTTGAGCTTAGTTACAGCGCCGGGGTATATACACACGGCACAGTGGTCATCAAGCTCAGGCTCGCGAGCTGAAAGCATGCATATCCTTATTCGTGTGAATTGCAACGTCCGCAAAAGCGGTTAATACCATTTCGTCAGGCTGCCGAAAATTTTGCGAACACGTCTTTGCATCTGTGTTCAACAATGGTTTCACTTATGTGGCCTAGCGGAGGTTGTGAATAAGCAGACAGAGTAAATTTAGATACCGGTCGTTTCAATCATTGCAGGATGTTTCACTCACTTCTTTTGTCATATTCACCATGTAAGGCATCACGACTGAGCGCTATCCAGCATCGGCTTGTAGTCCGTGATACTTTCCCACTTTCATATAAATGTTGTGCGTCTCCCTTCAGCCACTTGAAACAGATATAACTTGCTGCTCCATTTTATCCATGCCTTCAGCTAGCCATTTATGTTCACTCTCACGTAAGTGGAGACGCACACCATTCCCTCGGTGAGCTCCTCGAGGTATAAATTGACTTCCATCGCTGTGTCGAACACTCAGGCCCGAAATCACAGTATGATTCAGCATCACATAATTACCGCCAGCAGGACCACGTTTGTGTACCTCACACGGCTATGCAAATAGCTATCTCAGACGAGGAATAGTCACCACACAAAGGTCGAACGAGGTCGTGTGTTTTAGGGAATAATCACGGGACATTTCAGCAGCCAGGGCGATGCTTAGCAGCAACCAATTACTGTTACTTATACGGAGTTCAGACAGTTTCTCTTAAACACTTGGTGGTCACCGCTGTCCACTGGTGATGTTTACTGCGTGCTGAGTCAAGATAATTGTCTACAGAATCTTATGTTCCAGTCGGGATCATTCACACTATCAACCGCCAAAAAATTATCCACAGTCCGATCAAGTCAGGCAAAATCGGTCCATACGGGAGGCCCATGGTGGGGCGTTGGTACCATTCCCCGAGCGACCTTCGACGGTGAACGGCGTGTGTCGAATCTATATAGGTCGCGGTGTCACTTGCTGATTTGGTTTGCATGAATTCGCTGGCCGACCGATTAACATACCGACTCAGGCAACTAACGATCAGTTTGATCACACAAACTCGCATTGCTCGTTAGTCCCATTATGATTGATGTACACGCTTTTACCAGAAGAATGCTAACAATATAAGCAACATTTTATTCGTCAGTAGGCGAGTGCAACCTATTCGTAGTTGTTTTTCAACGTTCCGTATTCTTTTCGAAGACGCCTCAAGAAACAAACATCAGTACCAGTACATCGAAATGCGAGGGTGGGATCGATGCACTCACGGCCGTGCCGTAGAACTACTTGTTTTCTTATGTCGATCTCTGTGTTTCAAAAGTCGTTGCGCTGTTGGACCGATGAGCAGCTAGGATGCAATACAGACAAAACCAGTATCAGCGATATTGTCACGTGATATCATGGAACCTGTATTAAAGAAAGGAATGACTGTTAATAAGCATCTGTCACGAGCGTCTCTTCGGTCCCTCATACGGAACGGAGCAGTGTGGTCAGTTCAGACGGCGATCTCCTACTGCATTCTTTGAAAAGCGCCCGAAGAAATAACGCCCAGAAATGGAACTTAACTACGTTTTACTAAGTTGTCTTCGAAACTCTTTTGATCTCCTACAAATGATCGCCTGGAATGTCACAACTATAAGCAACCTCTATCATACTCGACCGACTGTGCTGGCTTAGGCCGGATGACCTCATCCAGCTGTGGATGGTGGCGCTTGTGTGGTTGGCCCGGCCGCCACACCGGCACAGATTTTGTTTTGCAACTGCACACCCTGTGTCACTGATTCAAGCCGTAATACCATGAGAAGGATATCACATAGGTACTTTACTTCTTACCTTACAAAATACAAGCGAAACAAACACTGACATGCGGAAAAGTTTGTTTGTTTTTCGGCTTATTTCGCCCGGCAAGATTGAAAAGGCAAATTTTTCTGCCCATGCTTCATAATAACGGGATTCAATCAACCACAGGCTACATTTCTGCAACCTGAAGACCCACACCCAGTCCCTTCGGCATGCTGACGATAACCACACGGCTTGGCAAGTTGCACTGGGCGGCTGGGGTTGACCATGTGAACGTATATCGATAACGACAGTCATTAGAGCCGTCTGCACTGTCTGCGCATCTTCGCCACAATCAAATACCACTTTTTTCTATAACGCTTTAGTTTCTTTGGAACTACAGAACGATTTTTTAATCATCGTGTATAAATTTACTTTATGAGATTGCCACATAAAGTTGACTTTAAAGAATGCAAAGAGCGGAATAGCAATCCACTTGTGCTCGTCATGATAGTTGCACACGATCTCTGAATTAACACTGCGTGCTAAGTGCTTCGTATGATCCATGTGATTGAAGGCTTCGTTCCGCAGGAAGTTAGAACAGAATTTCGGATGGCCGTACGTGTGCAGTCGGCTCGTGAAAACTACACGGCCAAGCAAACTGACCAAAGTACAAGAAGGAGGCAAGGTCTAAGTTGAAAACGGAAGGAAAGTGTAAGCGGATGAAGAAGAAGAAACAGACGGGCGGTGAGCTGGCACTTTAAGGTTGTGGCTGACGAAGCCTGTAAAGCAAGATTAGTATGATTAAAGGTCGACATAGTTTAGCTGTTCGACGAACTTCGTTATCGCTCCCACCACACGTCGCTAAGGCTCCAGGGACACCGATGGTCGAAAGCGGATACTTCACGAGCATACGCCGCGCTAACAGAGCGGTTGTTGGGGCCGCAAAATAGAACTGCCCTTACAGTGGCATTGTATACTCAGCCATTCACACAATGGACTGAGATCAAGTCACCAACACAGATGAGCTGTCAGTTATCGCCAGAATATTTGCTGTGGTTTGTGGTCGCAGTCGACGTTCCCCGGACACCGAAACGGCTCCCAATTTACGTGAAATTTTCGACCGCATCAAACTGCTCACCATGAAGACTGACAGTCTGGCCAATTTTGCAACAACACCTCACATTTAGTGGATGCAAACGCAACACCGAACTGACGAAATGAAACCACTTATCTGTCTAGGGTGTTCTGGATTCCATGTAAACCCTCGCATATGGTTTGCGTGCTCCACGTCTCACAGTCAGGTGCCTGTGAGTAAATCCATACCATCATAATCGAAGTCCTTCAAGGCACACTGTAGAACTTTGTCCATGTTTACCCATTACAACAAAATTCTACTGAACACCAACGCAAACAAGTGCTACGAACAATGGAAGACGAGTGGTGCCAATAGGAACCCCTTCCGATTGGTCCCCAAACCGCGAAACAAGTCAGCAATAGGGGCGGGAAACCATGGGTTTGCCCAGGGTTACAAGAGCGTTCCAGAGTAAGCGCATCTCTTGGAAAGCGAACACTCAGTAAAAGAGGCTTAGAAGCTTCATGATGTACAAAAGAGCTGGAAACGAAGCAGTTGAGGTAGCAAGAACTTCCCGTCTAGTGTACAAACTCAACCTAGCACATGATAATATCCAGAACTCCAAGAGGTTTTACAGTTATGCTCCGTTTAGGTTTCATCTAAGAAAAAAAGTTGAATCCACACATTCCTATAACAGAGAGGTCATATCAAACGACAGCGACGTGGCGGGCATGTTTACGGCACAGTTTCGAAGTGTTTATCGCTCAGGCAATAGAGTTCCTGAGCCTCTCCCTAACACCACGGGCGCAGCCATCATGGATTAAGTCAGCGCTCTGCGAACTTGATCTAGCGGTAGCCTTGCCAAACAACACAAAGTCCGTAGGTCGGGACAATATTCCACTGGCCGTTCCAAAATCCCTGGCTAAATTACTGACGTCGCCTTTCGTTCGAACGCCCAAACTCACTTTTACAACAGGGGTAATTTTGGGGGATGCGAAAGAATCCACGTTATTTCCCACCTACAAAGATGGTAGTCGATCAGTTTTTGGGAATTACTGACCACTAAGCTTTTCTAGTGTTGTAAGTAAAATATCCGAAGGCATATTGCAACAGGGGAACTGCGGGTTTTTATGCTAGCGAAGAATTTTTCAGAGCACTCAACATGGCTTTCGAATCGGTGGATCATATCCTAGCAATCTGTTGACGTTTGTAGACACTATTACGGAGGGGCTAGATAGAGGAGTGATCAAGGGGGGCTCTCCAGATAACCAGAAAACCCTCAATCCTCTCAACTTTGGGCCACTGGGTTGGAAGCTACGAGAAGCTAGAATACCCCTTACTACCTTTAGGCGGTTCTAGACCTTTCTAGCTGGTTGTTCGTGGAGAGTGAAGGCTAGAGGAATACTGCCGAACGGAAGATGTCCGTTAAATAAAGTGCTTGATGAGACCCTTTGGTCAGCGATAACGTGAAATGACTAGCGCCTGAACACATAACTCGCAGACACGTAGCACAGAGCTCCACGATGCTCGAAAACTTCGGAGGAACACAGACGAGCCTGACCTTTAGTCGAGAAGGTATTTGCTCTCAAACCAAAGGTGATCTTACGGGCCAACTTCTCCAGACATATAGTCTCTAGCCAGACTTAAAGAAAGCACTTGAACTGGAATGGATCAACCATAGACGAAGAACTGTGCGCCAAAATTAACCTTTAGCACGCCGTGGCGCGAAAGGATAAAATTCAAATTCGCAAATTAATTTTCGAAAATATCTCGAAAATTGAGCCATTTTGAGGGAAGACTTCCTAACAGCACTCCAAGGTTAAATCTTACCCCGTGTGCTGTTCCTAGTGTACACAAGTGATTTGACCAAAAATTTGTTTAGCCCATATTACTTGCATTTAAATGTTATAAAGCAGATTGGAAGTGCATCGGAATCGGACGCCCTTCAGAAGGACGTTCTGGAAGTCTACAAAAGTGGGGTTTACCACTGACTGGCCCAAAAAATCATATCCTCGCTAATGGACCCACCTGACCCCCAGCTACCTGAAGAACGCACATGGACAGAAAATCAAACTACAAAGGGAACAGAAAACGAGATAGTTGAACATTTAGTTCACTAGCACGTTCACTCCATCTGTCCAAGTTACTGCGGCAGCGACAAAAGCAGAGCTCCTAAAGCTTAGCAGATAATGATGTAAAAAAGCCAGATATAGTTTCTCTTGTTTTCACGGATTTCTTCCAAAAATCTGTTAACGGGGATGGGAAGCTTCAAAAGTGTTGGAAATAAATAGGGAAACTGATCTTACTGAAATCACTGAGTTTGGAAAGGGCAAGGAAGCGTAGCCCACGAACTGTTTCCACTGTCCGTCGTTTCCAACGCTGGACCACCGGGAGCCCTAGTCTCACTATTCGTTGTTCCCTTGCCTTCATCTCGTCTTTTTGTGCACGGACTCCGCACCAGGTAGTACCCTATTCGATCAAATAATAAAAGTAAGCAAAATATGGTGGCACCAAAAGGTCATAAACAAAAAGTTCGCGTACAAATGAAGAGAAGACTTATATAAAAATGGAATGAATCACTGGGAAGTCAAAATCCACTGGATTGGATAGGCCACCACTCGGGAGGTGGACAGTTTCAGAGGGTACGACGATCAATAGATAATCCTACACGTGATGTAGGATGACGAACGTTCGGCGATGATCGATCAACAAATACGCGGAGCTAAAAAGTTCGCCGTGCGATCACTTTACCAGCCCAAACATCCACGCAAACGAAGTAGCCAGAGACGGCAAGCGACAACTCCCGTTTATTTCTGAGGATAGTCAAATTGAAAAAATGGTGATTGTGCTTTCAAACAGGTGAACAGATGAAGATAACGAGATTCTATGTACAAATATGCAAAAATGGGCCGCAAAATATAACTGTGAACTGTAGACACTAAAACCACTGCGCAACTTCGGTCGTTGTGTCCGACGTAATATACGATTGCTATCCCATGGAACCGCACGTTCAATAGTGTTCATTCCACTGCACACGGCCACGGCTACACTAATTTGGAATATTTTGTCAGGGCTGGGTAACCTTATCTCAAGAGACATTTGCGTCCGAGAAAAAATACCACAGGTCGCCACAAGCATGGTATGGCATTTAAATGGTCAAAGCCACCAAGACCGACTGACAGCGGAGGACAAGAGGGGACCTTGTCGAAGTGTAAAAATTTGCCAAACACGTGAACACGAGTACTCTGGCATGTTTGTTTGTGATGTGTCAGGAAAGATTCACAATTAAGAAAACAAGATGAAGACTGACTGTTCGCTTCAACTTTTACATTAGCCGGGTAGTCAGCTCGTGGAACACGTTGCCCACAAAGATTGTTGAAGCCTCTGGCGTAGATATATTTCAGTGAGAGCAAGACAAATTTTGGAGCAACATTTTCTTTTTGGCAACAACTGAGGTGCTATTTTAGTGTTATCTGTCATGGCAACCATGATTTGTCATTTTTTCACCACTATCCTCAGATCATTAATGAACGCATCGCATAGACAGAAAATGCAGCCTGATCAATCTCCGGATCACACCAGCCAAACATCAGGACGTAAACAGGCATAGGCCCTTATCGAGACCTGGATCTGGGATTGGAAACTGACCAGAACAAATAACACGAACAAAGCAGACTCCCGGCAGCCAGCGTCCCTAGCCACCAGACGCTTGGCAAATTTAGTTGGGAAATGGGTCGACATTTATAGAAAGGCATCGACCTGGTGTTTACATAATTGTGCGAAGAAATATTTGACTCCTACGCCGGCCGATCTCCATTTAGCGGCTTATGTCATCCAAATTATGTCAGCCAAATCGAGTTCTTCGGTTCAACCTTGTCCCAACATTGGGTTAAAAAAGTAGGGGGTTTGGGCAAATTTCTCTTCCAATGCACTGCATATTGACCTTGGCCGTATTGAGTGCTGCTCAGATTGCTGAAGAAGAGCGTGTAATGGAACGAAAAGTTGGTGCAACAGTACTACAGGGCAAATACAAGGACTCACAATAGTTGTCCGCAATAGATTCCACTATACTAAATCTGTTGCGTATTGCAAAAGATTCTCCCTCTCAATAACCGTGAAATTACAGCGAGTTCGATTCATTTGGCGTGCTGAAAGAACGTTGCCACGGTTGGCCAACGATAACCACGACCGCGTGAAAGCAGAAGGCGGAACGCGCGAGGACGAAATGTGTATTGATTGAAACAATGGACAAGTACTTAATATGCACAATGGAGATAACAAGTATGCGGCATATTGCGAAACAAAAGATCAAAAGAGTGACAGACTCTACATAATTCCCTCTAGTGAGTCAGAAAAAAAGAAAACGCTTGACACTTAAAGAATTAGACAGTGAGTCAACTACCATAATCCTTATAGATTTTCGACCATCTAACCGTTCGGCCAGAACGAGTGTGTGATTTGCATGTCTTGTTTTGGGAGGCATGGAAAAGGGTATGCTCACTAGTGTTAAACATGGGTTGGGTAGACTTAGAAAGGTTTTGTGAGTAGGTAGACGGATCTAGGGTACGCTGGCTGAATTCATTGGCATGTTTGATGACTGACGGACAAGACGGAGACGTTGAATCACAGTCGACTTAGGCAACTTTTAGTTTGTAACTGCCCACTCAGTGACGTGTTCCAATCTTGTCACTGACAAAATACTTGTCTCTACTAACGAGCACTCTGAAAGCACCATCATACAGCGTCTGCAGAGGTGTATCAAGTGAGCCAACGCAAATGAAGACAAAAGGGCAAGTGCGCAGGTCACAATGAATTTGCTCTAGGTGCAACGTTTTCCGTGGGGGTGAGGGTTCAATATGCCGCACGCGGTTATTTAGACGTGTGATGTAACTCGTGTCAGAACTCAGATGTACCAGGAACTTGAAGTGGAACTCTCCATGAATACGCAATAAACAACCGTACACAAGTTGTATCAGGGTGCCTTTAGATATCTTCTTTAACAGTGGTTCGCAAGCCAAGAGGAATAAGAGGTAAGCCATCAAACCGTTTGCTACCCTCCGATGTTGCTGTTAAAGATGAGTTTAGCTGACGGTGAAACCTTTCGACCATGCTGTTTGACAAGGGATGGTACGCAGTTGTCGTTATATACTCGCATCCAAGAACACGATTCAAACCACGAAAAAGGTCTGAAGTAAACTGGGACTCGTGGTCAGTGGTGATAGTAGCCGGAAAGCCAGAATTTGAAATCCACGAATCGACAGAACTGCATACGATAGTCTCCGTTGACGTGTTGCTCAAAGGAACGGCAGCGGGCCATCTCGTGAATTAGTGCACACAGGTTGGGAGATGTGTATAACCGTTGAAAGGAGAAAGGGGACCAACGATATCAAGGTGAAACTGATTAAAACGTCTGTCGGGTAAGTCTGAAGATCCCGGAGTATTGATGGCGTGACGACCAGCTTTACTACGTTGGCATTCCAAGCACTGTTCGGCCCAGTTACGAACACCCTTACAAATACTTGACCATATGTAACGCTCGGTGAGTATCTCCGTTGAGGTATGTATGCTTGGATGTGATGAAGAAAGGAGGCGGCTAAAAATATACCGGTGTGGGAAAGAAACAAATGGTCGCGATATGCTGGTCGACATATCGCATTTAAGTGAATATTCTGACTGGGTTAAGGGAATATCACCTAGTTTTAGCGAGGGGTTGGAAGGATGTTGGCGAATTTCTGGGTCCCTAAACTGAGGCTTCGCGAGGGAGAGAAAATCGATGACACTTGCAGATATTCGGCTAATATCCGGACGAGACTAGACGTCGGCGACGAAATTGCGGGGACCGTCTATAAATCGGATGTCAGTGTTAAACTGGGAGATGAAGCCCAGGTGTCTTGTACCTCTGAGAAAGTACCGATCTAGAGGAGAACGGAAAGAAAACACAAGTGGTTTGCGCTCAGTAAAAACAATGAGGTTGCTACTCTACAAAAGATTTCGGAAGTGCTTAATGGAAAGGTAAATATCCAGTAACTCACGACCAAAGGTACTGTAGCAGTTGTATTTTTCGTGAGAAAAAGGATAAAGTCTGGATTTCACCACTCACGTCCCGTTGTAAAACAGCGCCGACAACCGACTGAGATGTTTCAGTCTTCAAAGTCAGCGGCGAGCATTCATCTGCCTTTAAATGTGTTAATATGATTGCTTAAGACAAGACTTCTTTGGCTGCAAAAAAGCAATATTGGCTTCAAGAGGCAGAACGAAGTGCTTGGGATTGGCTTTTAAAACGTCGGTGAGGGGTTTTAAAAGCTCTGAACATCGTGGAGAAAACGGCAATAATAACTGACAATACCTAGGAAGCGTGGGAGATTTTCAGGAGCTGTGGCTGAGGATAGTCCTTAACAGCACTAATTTCCTCTGACAAAGGCCGGATATCGTAAATCCCGAATAGATTTCCGAGAAAATTTATGGAAGTAAATCCGAAGATGCACTTTATAGGGTTTGGCGTTACACCATTTTGAACAAAACGTTCCAATGGCTTTCGAAGTTGTATCTCGTGCAGTTGAGTATATTCACTCGAGACTAGGACGTCGTCAATATAAACGTACACGGAATCAAGACCATGAAGCACTTGATCTGTCTTGGATAAAATAGTCTCGCTGTTCAGGCTGATTGGAAAATCATGAATGTGGGGGTAGGGTACCGGTCTGGAACGGTGACATTGTTCAGAGCGCGTTAATCGCCACACGGGCGCCAGTCATCTGCTAATTTATTGGGAACCATGTGCAGGGGCGAAGCCAGTGGACTATTAGAAAACCGGATAACACCAAGTCGTAGGAGGTGTTCAGACTCAGTTTTGGTCAATCAGAGTGTGCGCGGTGCGAACGACTCTGGCGTGAGGATGTAAGCGGGTCTTTGGTAACGATGTGATGAAAAAGTCGTGTTTAGGCGGCGGTTAGAATAGGCGGAATGATTAGTTTTGAAACTCGTCGAAGGATGGCTGCGAATCCGTTACCTGGTAAGGCCGACCGCAGCCCAATCAAACTGATTGATGTGGCCTTGCGATGTAAGTAATTGGTGATTGTGTTGTCGATCAACTTCCGGATGCCGACGTCCACTGTAAATCCAAAAAATTATTAAAAATTCAATTCCGAATATAGGGTGTTGTAAATCTGCCACTGTAAGTCTCCAGGGTAATTGACCTCTGAGGCCGAGGTCCAGGTGTTGGAATTGTTGAACGATTGGCTGATTGTATTGTGAACGATACCGGATGAACGTTTTGTTTGTCGCCTCGCGGTGGGACAACACCAAACTCTGTCCCCGTGTCAATGAGAAAATTCAGGGCAGTGGCACCGTCGAGCACACAAAATAGGCGACAGTTTGAAGATAAACGAACAGCCGTCACTGTTAATGTCCGGCCTCGGCGTGCCCGAATGAAAATTATTCTGAGCAAAACTGCATGGTCTAGCACAACGGACGGCCTTAGAGCCACGTCCACGGTGATAATAACACGTTCCGATTAACTCACTGTCTGCGTGAACGACTTCGGGACTTTCGACGATAGAGAAAGCCTCTTGACTGGACTGCCAGCTGCTTGGTGATTGCAGAGGGCTACACGGCCATGTGGAAAACTGCTGCTTCAGCACACCCAGTTCCATATGCCAACTGTGACTCGACGAAATTTCTGGTGAATGCACACGGGATACTGTGCGGCTTTTGTAACTCTCGATGGCCTGGTCAGCAAGCTCTGTAAGTTTATGAAGTGATTTATCTCTATCCAGTGTAAACAATACTTTTCGAATATCGTCCGGCGGAATTTTGCGCCATAGATCACGTAGAATTAGCTCGTTTAACGCATGTTTGCTCTAAAGTTGTGTCATGTGACGTAGAAGCTATGAAGGAGTTCTGTAACTCAATTTTATCACCGCAAGAAATTTTCGAAGGTTCTGCACGTCGGTGGATGCAGTTCGTTCGATGATTGCAGCCAGTAAAGTGCCGTAAGAGCTAACGCTGGGCCGAGGGTAGATAAGGTCGGCGGTCTCGGTATCGACATGTTCGGGAAGGTTGGCAACTACAAAATTACACATGGACCCTTGCGAGCGTGTTTGTCTAGAGTCAAAGATGGCCTAGCATCAGTAAACCACAGTCTAGGATCACGACTACTGAACTCAGGAAGTTTCACATAAAATGCATCCTCCGAGGCAGTCGGATCTGGTTCGGAATCCGCCACGTCGAAGGAAAACAACACATCAAGGGAAAGGAACCGATCGAAGAAGAGTAAAGAGACCTTTTGGGAGTTAATCAGTTATGCTGAAAGATAAGTAAATTAGCAAAAACGGGCTCACTAAAAATATGTGGTGGAGATAACAGGTATGCGGCATAGTGCGAAACAAAAGATCAAAAGGGTAACAGACTTTTGGCCTATTTCTTTTCGTACTCGTCAAAAACTGATTCGTGTAGAGTAGTAATCATTAATAAACAAATTAAGAATAGCACAACGTTACGAGCAAGTTGTAATACTCTACGTTTCAACCACCCCAGGTGGCTTTACTCAGGAGTGTCGTAATCATGGTGTGACCTTGAAAGACGTTTTTCTTATTGTGCATCTGTGTAACGCGCAACCGAAACCAGCGAGCGTGCACGAATTGAATTTGAGTTGTGTGAAGGGAGAGGGCATTTCCTTTCGTATCCGGAGAACGCTAATTGGTGTGGAGTAATAATGCACCGGATGAGGTTGAAGCGGAAGTTTCTCTCTGGGCAACCGGCTATCCTATAGATTTGGAAAAATGCACACGTAGATATATTGATAAAAAACATTCATGTACACATATATAAAGGTACGCACATGTATGTATAGACATCTATATATGTATGCATAAAAAATCTATATGATTTGATATGCATATATACACATATATATTTGCATATATATATATTTGTTTGTATAGATATAGATATACACAGTTATATATATAGATACATATAATTATGTGTACATTTATACGCATATAAATAGTATATGCGCACATACATTTGTACAACGTTATAGAGTTTGACATGAATATCTGTATGCAATATATTATATATACACATATATATACGGTTGGCGGCATCCGATTCGGATTAGCCTGTCACAGTGACCGAAGCCAAAGGACGTTTGAGCTTATCCATCGCTGCAACTGGCTTGCGCTGCACCAATTGCAGTTCCACCAACACACCACATATCCAGTGTTTACCCGAAGGAATAAGTCCGGGATGTGTGCCAGTGGGGCTTTTGTGTCCAGCCGGCCAATGCTGGTTAGCCAGTTGATTGGCTATTAAGGAAAGGAAACTCTTATCTTTCGGAAACTAAACAGAGAGAGGCTGTAATGACGAGATCTACACTGAGAAGAAAGATTTTTGAAGTGTAATACAAGAAGCGTTGCAATATAGGAGTGCAGGTTAGTGCATCCCAGAGAAGATTGGGATGAGAAACAAAACTCTCATCGAACTATGGAAAGCCAAGCAGACCATTCATCATACAACACACCAACATAGCCGGAGAAAAGAATGGGTAGAAGACCACAGACACTCAAGTTTCTGAAAAGAAGAGCGGATTAATTGTCAATGACCAGGATATTTGCCGATGCAGTCATTAACAGAAGTAGAATATGTATACTGATATGACCTATCTGAGCCTAGCATACTCGCCGCCTCTTCGCCGATGGGGTGCTATGAGTTCGTTGGTGACCTACTAGACCAAACAGTCAGCGCATTCGCGGCCGCACACATCGCAACGCCATATAGTCACGTCACCGCGACCTATGGCACCGATGGTTCCTTTGCGTACCGTACGCTTCCGCTCGTGACCACGCAATAGTTGCTCGTTGAACTTTCGGACACCCGCCCGAACCGTATTCCTCCAGGCCGTCCGGCTCAACGCCAAATATACACGTATGTGCACATAAACATATTTCTATATGTAAATATTTGCTGTGCCTCGTGCGTAGTTCAGATGAATCGTGCTGACGCATTCAAATCCCATACTTCCTGTTCACATACGTCCTCATTTCACGAGCACTCTAAAAATGGCTCATCATCTCACATACATGCAGTTCAGCGTGAACAGCCAGACGTCTCTTTCTAGGATAAACATCCGGCTTACCAACCTGATGAGTATGGGAGTGCACCAGGTTTGCCTTCTCCATGTGATATCCGTCGGTGCTATAACGAATGACCCGGGAGGCTTGGCATCTGTAATCGGCAAAACTACAACTTACCGTAACAATTGATTAAATAAACATTATCGTTTGGGGGGCTTCGTTCGCCGTGTGCAGTGTACGCATCCGTAAACCGCATTTCCATACGATGAGCCTGGCGACAGGTCTATTCCTCTATTATTCTTAGCACTTGCAGCCGTCTGCTGAGTGTTAATGAAAAAGCTTGTACAGGTTTCCCGTTGAAATCTGCGCTAGTCATCAACATACCCTTCAAACTTCTGGCACTTCAGCGTGAATATTTTTCGAAACGTGCTGTCATCGTTCACCGTCATGCTGATTCAACGTACGGAAGTGATTTACCGATAATGAACCATTTGAACACTGTTATTTCCGATGTTATGATATATGATGATATACGATGATTTTCAGATCTAGCTTGGGAATATCACATGTACCATTTCACCGAAACTTTGGATAACATCTATTTAATCGGATTTTCTCAGTTCTTCGTGTACGAAAGGAAACGCACTCCAGGGTGGCGGGCGGGCTGCCGTGTTCTCGGTGCCGTCTTGGTTTGCGTTTGTGTAAGTCGTGTGCATTGTTACTGGGGCTTCGGCTCATGCTCGTTTGTATTGTTCCTCTTTTCAGGACTGTTGTTGGAACCCCTACTTCGGGAGAACGCTGTTACTCGGTGCCTCCACATTGCTTCAGATTCGGGCCACATGTGCAACGGACAGCCAGAGCGGAAAAGGCTGGCATGCATGTTACAGCTGGTTGTTCTAGATGGGGGCGGAGAAATGCACGTACATGTAAATTTATAAATATTACTGGTGAGTAGCCGGGAATTTTGTTCATTTTCAATTTGACCATCACTTTCAGTTGATCGCAGCCTTCACACTCAGCTAGACTTTCCAGCCAACCTCTTTCGGAAAGAAGCACTAGACTCGAGTTTCGCTCTCATTAGAGCTCCTCAGTAGTACATATCTTCGCCACGGCCGGGATTTGAACTCCGGCCATTCAATCATGAGGCAACCGTGTTGATCACTGCGGCATTGACCTCACATTAGGCACGACCGAATTATCAAATCTGAACGCTCAATCACTCTCGCTTGTGAGCAATGATCAGATTGCCCGATCGTCTCGAGAGGAGACACGGTTACTGCCTGTTAACTCCAATCGATAACCACGCGATTAGGACTTCCAAGACAGGTCGAGATCACTGAACTCATTAGGCCTGAAAGACGATATTTTGGATTACTGATGGGTATTCGGGGATTTGGTTTTATTTTCAAGTTGACCATCACTCACATTTGATCGCAGCCTTCGTATTAATGTAGATTTTCCAGCCAGTATATATATAAGGGTAAAAAACGTGTATATACATATGTGTATATATGAGTGTGTGTGTATGCGTATATATTTGCATATGAATGTGTATACACATACGTACATACACACATATATACACCGTGGCAGCACGACCGAGTTTAGAGTGTCCTTCTGAATGTAGTCTCATCGTTCACCGCCATGCTGATTCGACGTACGGAACCTAGCCAGCGCATGAGACTCTCATAGGACGGTTGTAGTGGATCTAAACGGTATATACAGTTCAGGTGTGATTACAAAATAAAAAGGTGATAAAAATGAAAACAACTGACCCACAGTAGTCCGTGAATATGCGTCGTTTAGAGCTCCTTCACACGGAATGAAGTATCCAATCGATCTGTCGTATAGTTCCACGTTACTTTAGAAATCACAACGGAGATAATTCCGACGAACGATGAATTTGGAAATGCGCTGAAATAAATGCGGATCCCGTTAGCCGTTTACTCTCCCAAAATCCGTACACACGTGACAATGAACACAGAGAGAGAACACAGGGCTCGCGACCTTGGAAGAGTGTTATTTTGTCAATTGAATCAGTTCACATGATTTAAACGAGTGTACATGTGGATTTGAAGAAGGTAAAAAATGTGAGAAATAATGAGAATTATGCTGTGGCAAACGCTACAGAATACCACTCAGAGCGCTAGTGGTATGAAAATGCTCGAAAAGAAGATAATTGAGAGCACTGAGTAGTCTGTAAAACGGACAGGTGGTTTATGCGGTCGTCCTTAGCGTGTTTGTGGTGGAAGGAGATGAAAAAATTGCATATCCTAACCGGGACCAGTGGTGTCTGAAAGTGTTTCTGAGGGGTGTGGGATGGATTGGGTCGGAAAACCTGGATGGTAGTCACGGCCAGAGGATAAGGAGGCAAGTCTGTACGGTTCACGTAGGCCAATTTTAAGCGGTCAACGCTCACTTACTCGCGAGTGCCTTTACGGCTGATAATGAAATGCTTATCTTTGCGTTCGAGCACTCTAAACGGGCCGTCGTATGCTGGCTTGAGGGACTCATTTTGTGCGTCAACCCTGACAAACACGAAGGGGCAATTGCGCAAGTCTTGGTGCACTTGAGTCTGCCTCGGGGTGGTCCTCGTTGAGGTTGGCGTTAACCTGCTCATGTGTAGTTCCAGATTGGTGACGTGTGACGTTGGGTCTATCTCGCCAGTGGTTCTAGCATCCGTAACCATTTCACCTGGTAAACGTAAATTATTGCCATAGACGAGTTCGGCTGGAGTGCATCCAATGTCATCCTTGACGGTGTTACGGATGCCAAACAGAATGGGTGGTAGGCTTTCTGGCCAGCTTAAGCCCGATGTTGTAGGAAGGATGGCAGCTTTAAATTGATGATGGAAAAGTTCCACCAAGCTGTTTGATGCTGGGTGATAAGCGGTTGATCGGAAGTGTTGACAGCCGAGTAAGTGCTGCAGGTCGCGAAACAGCGTGGATGTGAACTGGGAAACGTGGTCAGTAGTGATGGAGGTAGGTACGCCGAAGGAGGATGCCCAAGTTTCCACGAACGTCCGTGCGATGTTCTCGGCTAAGATGTCGCGTATGGGCGTCGCTTGCGGCCACCTTGTGAAACGATCAATGCGCGTCAACAAATGCGTCATGCCGTTCGAAGGTGGAAGTTGGCCAACCATATCAATGTGGACGTGTCTGAAGCGGGCGTCAGGAACATTGAAAGTGCCAGGTGTGATAAGGGTGTGGCTGACAGGGTAAACAATGCTTGGCCCATTCACGTATGTCCTTGCGCATGGTTTGCCAGACAAAACGGTCGGTGATTAGATTGACGGTGGACCGGATGCTAGGATGGGAGGTGTCTGAAAATATTTCGCCGGTAATCAGAGGGGACACAAGGTCGAGGTTTACCGGTCGAGATGTCAAAGTATATTTTGGGGTCGCAGTGGAGGAGCGGTAACTGAACAAATTTCAAAGAGAATTATGCTGTACAAAATGCTATACAAAACGCTACACGGTCAACCGTCTTATGGGTGTCCTGTGTATCCTGTGCGACGGTCGTATAAACCATTGCTCAAACGCTTCTGACCGTTCGTTGACATGTTGCATAATTATGGCAAGTTATGTGCGACACATGATGCAGGAAATTGGCGGATATTATGTTTTACCAATAATGGATCATGTAAACACTATGTAATGCCCGATGTTATGTTATATAATATTTTTTATATCCGACAGAGATTTCATCTGTCTAATTTCAATAAAACTTCGGATCACATTCATTCCATCGGAATTTTCTACTTATTCGTGTACGATAGGGAACGCTCTTCCATGCTGGAGTATTCCCTTAAACGGCAGCAAGTGTGCACACATATGAGAGTCGGTTTCCTTTCATACAAAAATAATGTGAGAACTGGTATGAGGCGAGTGTTACGGCAAGTTTCAGTAAAATGGTGCAAGTGAAAATCACAAATCAAATGTACGAAAGTGCTCATTTCACGGATCCTAACATTATCGCACCTAGTTAGTGTTTAAATGGTCCGCCACAATTGAATCACTTCCATACGGTGAATCCGCATGGCGGTAAATTACGAGGACGTTTTCTGGAGACTATTCAATAAGTATCAAAACTTCCGGGGGCACCAGGAGGATCTGATCAGATTTCAACGAGAAACGTGTAACAGTTTCTTCGTTAAATCAAGCGTTTGCCGTCGTTCACGGTTCTTTGTATCCCTTACGGATTTTCCGCCAGGCTGCCCGTACGGAATTGTGTACAACTGTGTTCACTGCACTCGTCGGACGGTAGCCGGCAAACGGTGATATATAAGCATAATTTTTACGACATTAACTTTAAGGTTCGCCGATTACGGCTGCAAGGCCTCTTGGGTAGTTCACCATAGCAGTAGGGCATATAGGATTGAGAACCCCTAACTGGAACACTCGCACGACTTCCGAGTTGGACGGCCTAGCATATATCCCAGAAATAGACGTCTGTCGACGGCAGCTGAGCGGCATGTGATCGAGATGATGCAGAACCGTAATAACACTCGTGAAATGAAGTTGTACGTTAAAACTGAGTTCGGGATTAAAATGCATGCAGACGCCTTACGCAATCTACGTGAGCAGCAGCGTAAGGCTGACTCTCGGAGCGAGCTAGTTAAATTACGCGGTCTGCTGAAAACATAAGGACATTATTGCTTGGTGTTAGAGGTGAAGTATTTACGGTTCGCATTCTTTGTTCCAAAAGGTTCAGTCCAGCTGTATCCTAAATTTACCGACGTCATTTTGGCGGACGCCACTCATCGGTTAAACTGCGGGGGCTTCATACTGTGGCACGCCATGTTAGTAGATGTAACTGGCGTAGGTGCGACGTTTTCTTACGCATTGATGCCTAATGAAACGACGGCCAGCTACCGGTTAGTTTGACAACGTATGCTGAAAATGTTACCCTGCACGTCAGCAGTGCAAACCTTCGTCAGTGATCGTTCGTCTGCACAATGGCGAGCAATTCATGAAGTTTACCCTAGGTGTGCCACTGTATTCTGCCGTTTTCACTTAATGAATGATGTATCCCGGCGTTGTCGTCAATTAGTAGACTTAGACACGTATCCAAGAAACCGCGTATACCAGTGGACACGTAACATGGTATACACAGAAAACGTCCCACAGTTTACCAGGTCACTGCAGGCTATCAATTCTGTAAGCCGGGAAGCTTTCGATTACATGTGTAAGACATGGCTTGTCTGTAAATCTGGGTGAACCACTCATTTGCTGGGGAGAGTTCTCTTTGGTAACTATACGACCAACCGGGTGGAGAACGAGAATAGACACATTAAAAGTGCTGTGTGTGAACGTTTACCAGTATATGCGTTAATGAAACAGATTGTTGAACGTTCAGAGGGTGTGTTCGCCGATCGTCTGTGCGCTGCTGGTATACAACGTATGAAGTTGTTTAAACCACCGGTGGGATATGGAAACCTCTATGCACTTCTGAAACCGTTGTCAGAATTTGCCAGATGTGCTTTTTCTAAGGCATTTCGATAATAGTCGAATAAAAGACGTCAGTTACGAGAAACAGATGTGGAATGTTCGGTGTGGAAAACAGCGAACGTTTCACGTTGCAGTTGGTGAAACTAGTAGATGTGATTTCAGCTTCTTTTCGCAATGGCCGGTGCCATGTAGCCACCTGGTCGCGGTTTTCCGCTTAATCGACAGGCCGATCAGCAGGTTAGCGGAGAAGTTTATATGGGCATTACCCGACACTGCCCCCACTGAGGTTGCACACAGTGACATGCAGGAACCAGTAGTATGCGTGCTCACTCCAGTCGCACATTCCCGTTTAGATAGAATTCGAAGCGCGAAGATGCATACCAAGATCTTGCTGTTACTTTGGGCTGCATGAGTGATNCGGGTGGAGAACGAGAATAGACACATTAAAAGTGCTGTGTGTGAACGTTTACCAGTATATGCGTTAATGAAACAGATTGTTGAACGTTCAGAGGGTGTGTTCGCCGATCGTCTGTGCGCTGCTGGTATACAACGTATGAAGTTGTTTAAACCACCGGTGGGATATGGAAACCTCTATGCACTTCTGAAACCGTTGTCAGAATTTGCCAGATGTGCTTTTTCTAAGGCATTTCGATAATAGTCGAATAAAAGACGTCAGTTACGAGAAACAGATGTGGAATGTTCGGTGTGGAAAACAGCGAACGTTTCACGTTGCAGTTGGTGAAACTAGTAGATGTGATTTCAGCTTCTTTTCGCAATGGCCGGTGCCATGTAGCCACCTGGTCGCGGTTTTCCGCTTAATCGACAGGCCGATCAGCAGGTTAGCGGAGAAGTTTATATGGGCATTACCCGACACTGCCCCCACTGAGGTTGCACACAGTGACATGCAGGAACCAGTAGTATGCGTGCTCACTCCAGTCGCACATTCCCGTTTAGATAGAATTCGAAGCGCGAAGATGCATACCAAGATCTTGCTGTTACTTTGGGCTGCATGAGTGATGAAAATAACAAGCATGTAGCGACGATCCGTGGGATAAATGAGTTGTTACTTAGGCATTCCCATCTCATACTGCACTGTTCGCTCCCTAGACGAAAGACCGTGCAAATAAGCGGCAGGAATTCGTTCGATAAATTGTAACCCGAGAGTAAGACACGACCACACACGATAACTGGTACGAATGCCTCGCCGTTCCACAGGAACAGCCAGAGGTAAAATGCGATTGAAAGTGCTTGATAGCCAATTCAAATATTCCCCCGTACAGCGTTTGCCCTCCCACAGATCATAAATACCTGAACCCCTCCATGCCGTCCACTAGCGAGGCGGTGTGTCAGTCAGATGAATTGAGTCACATGCCTCCGATTCCCACCACGTGTGTCAGTTGTTTCCACAGAGCGCAGGAAGTCCGCACTTGGTAGTCGAGTGACTGACGATGGTTTGCCGCAGATAGAAGTTATGGGGAGTCCCTTAGAAACAGCGCGTATTGGGCCAGCCTTACGAACGGCTTAAAGCAATTCAAAACAAAGATGAGGGAACGCATTGTAAGGAAGATGGCCTTGAAGCCGATGAACAATGACGTTTGACAGGTATGCTACCTGAAAGAAGATCCCGTGGGCTTAGACGAGGACGACGCTAACTGGGTTCAGTGATCCAAGTGCTCCTGTTGGTACCATCATTCGTGTGCTGACTACCACAAATCCGACATCGACATCACCTGCCCGGACTGTGCGACAACTCAGCATCCGAAATGAACCACGAGAACGGCCCAAATGTCCTTCTCGGGACAAGTTGGAATGATCCCACGGCCCTCTTTAGGGCTTTTTACAACTTGATTTCCATCCCGAACCCTGCTCACTTATTGTTAACATGCGTACGGTTGTTCACTGAGGGCAGACGATGAGGGTCACTCAGTCTTATTATAGTGGCATCCTCTTGGGTCCTCAACCGATTGGGCATATGGTTTACCGTGGATGGACGATGGGGGGCCATTGGGACTCATTCCAGTAGCAACCTATGTATATACACGTGTACATGGGTACATATAGGTATATATAGGTTCATAAAGGTTTATATATGTTTATATGTATGCATATGCGTATATATATACATGTATGCATACGTTTAACATTATAGACGTTCGTTCAGATATGTGTAGATACGAACACATATATGTATGTATATGCACATAAATGTGTGCACATAAGAATGCACAAACATATGTACAATAAATGTACATATATTTATATATTAATATACTTACGTATATTTGTACATGTATATGTATACATATGTATATGTGCACACATGTATATATACACATGTGTAAACCGTTGTGGAAATATATATATGTAAACATATATATATCTGTCTCCGCAACGACATACATATATGCATCAGTATACACGTACATGTATACATACGTACATATATGTATATTTACGGATTCATACGTACATACATTTGTGTTTATAGGCATATACACGAATATATATATATATAT